>JAWZTD010000004.1:596119-607940 GCA_035221335.1 Echites panduratus | reverse complement strand
TTTGGATCAAACTTAAAAAATAAAACAAATGGAGGACGTATCAATCTTCTAGACTGACATGCAATTTGAGTACCTCTTTGAAACGAAGAAACCGGCAGAGACCGCTCCTCCTATATTGTATTTTTCCTCCGGTCCCGTCTTTCTTGCTCCTTCTCTATTTCTTTGTACCGTCTCCGGCGCCGGCGATCGGAGGGAATTGGGCATGTAAAAAACGGTCAGTGGCTCCAGCCGAAATCATTAAAAGTCACCAAATTTTTCTATAAACAACAATGTATACATAAATTCAATTTGAGGTATGGATCTAGCTCAAGCATCAAAGATTAGACCTTGACCATTCTTGCCGATTTTTGTTTTTATTGTTGCAGATAATTATATAAGTTTTTCTTCTTTTCTGATCTCGGACCATTTTGAGTGCGAATCTTCATGCATATGAAACTTATCTGCTGTTAAATTTTCGTGATTTCTGGAGGCGGTTTGGTTTTTTTTTACCGTTACTTACTGGATTTATTTTAGAAATTTTGATTTTTTTTTGGGTGAAAACATGAATTTTGAAGGTGGTTTTTTGTTGCAACTTGCAAGTAATTGAGAATGGTACTAAAGGTTTAAGTTTTGATTGGAATGTTTTATGTGATGAGTGAAGAATGGGTGGTTACTCAAATTGGTTTCTTTAATTGCTTTGTTCTCTTTAACAATTTGATTCAGTTGGTTCTTTTTCTTTCTGGGTTTTGTTTGATTTCATGTTAGCTTCTTCAGTCAGAAGGTTCAATTGTTAAAGCTATTGAGGAGTGTCTGAATCAGTAAATCATCTCAAAGTGAGGACATGGAATCACCTGGTGAGCTAAGACTGGTTGTATTATCTTGTACTATTCTATTTCATGTTAGTTTCTACTTCACAGTTAAGTTAGTCTTTTATGATGCTATAGTGCTGAGAAGTTCCAGACTACTGAACTTTGGTGGATATAGTTTTTATGTGCTTAAATCTTGATGTGTATGGTTCAGATTTCCGAATCTCAAAGAACTAAATTATTAGAAGAGTTGTGCATGGAAGTAAGTAGTTTGAACTGAGTTTTTAAGGGAAAATTCTGGCATATAGTAGATGGCTCCATATGGTATTCCTTTTTCTTTTCTTTTTTGGATAAAGTTGTACCAATTCTTGAGTATTTAAAGAAGATTGATGTAAGAGATTGAATTGAGGAAATAATTCAACATCAGAAGAATTATCTTCAGATTTTCTGTGCATATTCAACCCCTTCTCATCTGGGAGGTTGCTGCTAAGGAAAAAGATCCATTTATTTTGATACATTTTATTGTAAAGATGTAAACTTATTAATATCTTTACCTACTTAAACAGGTGCTGAAATGTTGATAAGTAGTTGAAATTAAATGAACTAAGTGCCTTGATAAGACTGTTTCTTGAGAAAATATTGTTTTATCTTTCCTAATTAACACGCTCATCAATTTTTTTTTTATTCTCTTTCATTTTGTTGTTTTAAGATTTAATAGCACTTATTCTAACATAGTAAAGAATCGCAACATGGGTCTAACCGTCTAAAAATGGAGGACATTGTTTTTTGGCAAGATCTTGAGTCTAATGTCTTAATTGTCTAGTCTCAGCATAAGACATGGATAATATGTATCGTTTGACGGAGCTGTACTTACAATTAAATACGTAACCATTTTCATAAATCTAATGACACAACTTTTTTCAAAAATTTTAATCAAGTGTTTACCGTAAGAGAAATAAGAAATTATTTATTATTAAGGAAAATGCAGTGAATTCATTCTTTTTCGGAAAGCCATGCTTTTCAGGATGATTGCATGATCTTTCGTCTCTTTTGTTGTAGTTCAACTTTTGATTTTTTCTGTTTTCTCTTGGTGAAATCTATATCTCTTAAAGATTTTTTTTTTGGGTGCATTTCATGTTTATCCCTTCCTATTGCACTTTTTCCAGGTAGCCACCGAAGGGAAACATCTGTTGTCGTTGTCACATTGGATTCTGGTGAAGTATATATTGTTGTCAGTTTGTCTTCCAGGTCAGATACCCAGGTGATCTATGTTGACCCAACAACTGGAGCTGTTTGCTATCACGCGAAATTGGGGTATGATGTTTTCTTTTCTGAAAACCAAGCCTTGGATTACATCACAAATGGTACAAAATGGATGTGTAAGAGTGTAGTCCATGCGAAGGCTATATTGGGCTATGCTACCCTTGGGAGCGTTGGCTTGTTGCTTGTTGCAACAAAGTTGACTGCCAGCATTCCTACCTTGCCTGGTGGAGGTTGTGTGTATACAGTTACTGAGAGCCAATGGATTAAAATATCGCTTCAAAATCCTCAACCACAGGGTAAAGGAGAAATAAAAAATATTCAAGAATTGACTGAGCTTGACATTGACGGGAAGCACTACTTTTGTGAAACTAGAGACCTTACTCGGCCATTTCCAAGCCATATGGCTTTACAGAACCCTGATGATGAATTTGTATGGAACAAATGGTTCGCAACCCCCTTTAAAAACATTGGGCTTCATCAACATTGTGTCATCCTTTTGCAGGTATTTGTAAGCACTTGGCGGTTTTAAATGTATGAATTTTTTGGGTGCTTGGTTTCAAGGTTCTTCAACCATTACCATACCTTTTAGGCTATAATGTGCTGCTCAGACGGCATATTCACAAACATCCTGATAGATGATAGTTGATTTATCTACACTTTCATTCATCTAAATTGATGATTTTATGTTTGGATTTTGGAGTGAGGGAAAGTACTGGGTATGTTGTCTAAATGATATGGAAAGACATGAGTTGTTTCCAAAAAGGTCAAGCATGATTGGGCTATAATGTTAGATTTGTTTAATTATAATGGCCTGGCATTGTATCTTCTGTGTATTCCTTAAAAATGGAGAAGATCCTCTGTTGTCTGAAATATCATCTTCTTTGTTCATTTATAAATGTGGCAAACTTGACTACTAGTTTATGCACAGGATTATCTTCCTTCTGTTGATGTTGGCAACAGAGATATGTGGATTAATTATCAGTCATAAGAAAATTAATGTAAAGTGAACTTATAATCCTAATACTTCCATGCTGAAATGCTTGTGTTTCTGCGTTTCATCCCTGAATTTGAGACTAATGCCAAATATCTGTTTTATTTGCCTTGAAAGTTCTTATACTATCCTAAGACACTTTTTTATTCTATTTGAGTGAAAACACTAATTATATACAGTGCATACATAATATGAATATAATCCATGTTCCTCATGTTTACTTTTGCTCTACTGAAATTGTCAACACTGGTAGACAAAAACCCTAATGTTGCCCTAAAGTGGCAATACGCATGATATCCTCTAATTAGATTAATAAATAACAAATAGTGTTAAGTTCTAAATAGATGTTTAGTTATTAAAAGGGGAAGAAAGAAACTTTCTCCTGCTTCAGTACTTCATTTTTTATGTGGTAGGTACTAGATCTTTGCTTCTGTATTTGCACTGATCTGTCATTCATTTTTCTCTACTTGTTGGTGAATCTTAGTTTTGTGCAGCTTTTGTAATATCAATATGAAGTTCCAGTACCTATCTGTTCTGAATTGTCCTCAAACTTTTTGCCAGACTACTTATAGCATGAAATAATAATCTCACAGATATCAATCTGCAGGGCTTCGCAGATTGCCGAAGTTTTGGAAGTTTAGGCCAGCAGGAAGGAATTGTTGCTCTCCTTGCTCGTCGAAGTAGGCTGCATCCTGGTACTCGGTACTTGGCACGGGGTTTAAACTCTTGCTATGGCACAGGTAGCAGAATGCATTTTTGCTTTTAAGTAAAATAACCCTTTTAATAGAAGGATGCATAATTTAACATGGATAATAGAGATGGTCAATAGTTTATTGAAAATTTTCTACAATTTGTACTCATTTAAAAACTGTTTGCCTCAAATTTGATAATTATCTGCATCTAGGTTTAAAGTTGAATGTTGCCAGTTTAATAAGGATAATACAATCTTGCCTAATGTGGTCACTATTTCCAAATTGGCCCATCTATTACTCCCTACATCCAAAACTGAACATTTATCCACTATTGACCTCATGTAAAAGAATATTAGAATTTTTTAACTACTATTGTACATGGGTTCCACAACAGTCAAGTGATAAAATATTAGGAATTAAACTGTCCTCTATATTTTTGTGTAATGACAATAATGGACATTTAAATTATGCGAGGAGGTAGTTTCTCTATGCTGTTTGATGTTGTAGGATTTTGGTACGTTTTTGTTCACTATTTCTAGTGATTTTAATGCATTATGGTTTCTTGTAATGATCATCGTAATTATTTGACAGGAAATGAAGTTGAGTGTGAGCAGCTTGTATGGGTTCCTAGAAAGGTAGGGCAGAGTATTCCTTTCAACACCTATATTTGGCGAAGAGGCACTATACCTATATGGTGGGGTGCAGAGTTAAAGATCACTGCTGCAGAAGCCGAGATATATGTTTCAGATCGTGATCCTTATAAAGGGACTGCAGAGTATTTCCAGAGGTTATCTAATAGATATGATTCTCGACATTTGGATGTAGCTGGAGGTGCAAATGATAGAAAGAGTACTTTGGTCCCAATTGTTTGTATCAACTTACTGAGGAATGCACCTGGAAAATCAGAGTCTATATTAGTTCACCATTTTGAGGAATCATTAAACTATGTCAGGTCAACAGGCAAACTTCCACATACTCGACTACTGCTGAAAAATTATGATTGGCATGCCAGTGTAAAATTGAAAGGAGAACAGCAAACAATTGAGGGGCTATGGTATCTACTAAAAGGACCTACAATTTCTATTGGCTTTTCTGAAGGAGATTATCTTTCTTCACGTCAGCGGATTCAGAATTGCAAAGGTGAGATAATATGTAATGATGACTTTGATGGTGCCTTCTGCTTAAGATCTCATCAGAATGGGGTAGTACGTTTCAATTGCGCGGATTCTTTGGATAGGACAAATGCTGCCAGTTATTTTGGTGCTCTTCAAGTTTTTGTAGAGCAATGTAGAAGGTTGGGCATATCACTTGACAGTGATTTAGCATATAGTTACCAGTCAACTAATAGCAATATCGGGTACACAGCCCCGTTGCCTCCTGGTTGGGAGAAAAGGTCTGATGCTGTCACTGGGAAAACGTATTATATTGATCACAACACCAGAACGACAACTTGGGATCATCCCTGTCCTGATAGACCTTGGAAGAGATTTGATATGAGCTTTGAAGACTTCAAGAGTTCTACAATATTAGCACCAGTATCTCAGTTAGCTGACCTATTTTTGATTGCTGGTGATATTCATGCTACATTATATACTGGTTCAAAAGCCATGCACAGCCAAATTCTTAGCATCTTTACTGAAGAAGCTGGAAAATTTAAACAATTTTCTGCTGCACAGAATGTGAAGATTACTCTTCAAAGAAGATACAAAAATGCGGTTGTAGATAGCTCTCGCCAGAAGCAGTTAGAAATATTTCTTGGACTAAGGATTTTTAAGCATCTTCCTTCGCTAGTGACCCATTCCCTGCATGTAGGTTATTCTCAGGATTCTATTACTTGTCTTGTCAGTTATTATTTTCTCTTACTAGCATCTTATTTATTTTTCTTTTAGTTTGGCTTTGGTTTTCCCATAATTCTTTTTCCACTGCAAAAGAATACCAATTTTTGTGTGCTCTATTCCCCACCTCTTTGAGGAGTTTTCACAATGGACTTTATCTCACAAGTCCCATAATTAACTTCCCATCTAGACTGTTAAATTCTTTTCGTTTGCTTGTTGGTTTTCATGTTATCATGCATCACTGTCTTTTATAATTATTTTGTAGCTTGCCTTTAGTTTGGGTGCAACAGCCTCAGACTAAACTTCTTCTCAGCTTAACTTTAATACTGTTTTTATTTGATTGACTGCTAGTTACTATATGTACTAGATCATTTTACTTGTTGACATCCCCCTAAAAAATATTTTAGTTTATCAGTTATTTCCTCTGCAGATGATTATTTAAAAATATTGTGATTTAAAATGCTCATTAAAGATACAACCTATAATATGCTATTCCTCAATATCTGTTTTGTCATCTTAAGCAGAAGAGTTTGCAATTTTCTGCCTCCTCATCCACTATTACTGTTATCTCATCCAGCATTACTTATATAGTGGGAGGCATGTGAGGGAAATGAAAAATCAAGCCTGTGAATTTACAGAAGTCTTCACATCCTCAGTTCTTGAAGTAAACACTATTTATGCTTTGTTGGTTGTAGTTAGAGATTAAAATACTGAAGTGAATGTCTCCATACAATGTCCAGGGTGTTGCTATTGGAATACTTCTCACCCAACTTGTAAACCTGTTTCCTTAATCTCTACATTCATTAGCCTCTACAAGCAGCTTATACTGGGGCAAAATGCATGGTTGAATAATCTACAATTGTATACATCCAATAGTGCTACAGATAATTTCCTTTTGCTGCTTAAGAGTGCTAGAAATTCATAAGTGGGTAGTGAGAGATTTGTGATTGCTAAAAATGCTGCGTGAAGGGTGCACCCATCATTTCCGACCTTGACTTGTGTTGAATCCCAATCTCATATCATCTATACACGAGAGCCTGAGACCCTTGAAGAGCCCTCAAATGTCTTAGCAAGAATTATTTGAAGCTATTCCAAATTTACTTCCTCCCACCAACTTAATTATGTTAGAAGCTGTTATAAGAGGTGAAAATATGTTTCTTTTTATAATTTTATTCTGTGATAACTTTGATGAAATATCTTATGGTTTTGTTGTGCTGTGGTAGAGACTGATTTTGATTGCTGATTGTACCAGGTACCATCTCGCCCATTTGGTTGTTTTCTCAAGCCAGTTGCTAGCATGTTTCAAAATTCTGATAGTGGAGCTGGTCTTCTTTCTTTTAAAAAAAAAGATCTCATATGGGTACTTATTCCTGCTTTTTCCTTATATCATGAGGTCTTTCTGATAGTTTCTATTCTTGTATCCTTTTTCTTCTAAGAAAACCAATCCCAAGAGTCTTCCTTTTCTCTGTTTTAAGTAACATCTCATAAAGAAAACAGGAAAAAAAGAAATTTTTGTGTTTTTCTGGTAGATTTATCCGTTCACTTTTTGCAAACATTAAAATCTTGCTGAAATTTCTCTTATATATGTTTATATATATATATATAGATCCTGTACGTATATGAAAAGAAACTTCCTTCATGCATGTTCTTTTACAGGTTTGCCCACAGGCTGCAGATGTGGTTGAAGTCTTTATTTATCTTAGCGAACCTAGTCACATTTGTCAGCTTCTTCTTACAGCTTCACATGGTGCTGATGATTCAACTTTCCCATCTACAGTTGATGTGAGGACAGGGCGGTATCTAGACGGACTTAAGCTTGTCGTTGAGGTCTGGTATATATCCTTTTAAGGTTGATCTCCTTGAGTTTATTTATTTCTCTTTGTTGATGTTGTATTTGTTGTAATACACGAGAAACTAGAACATCCTCCGAAAAGGGCATATGCCACTTTCTGTGTTGAGTACATGGTAATCTTTACGCAAGGTGAAAGAATAGTCTGTTTATCATGGGGTTTGTTTATAGGGTTATGCTTAAAACGGTCTTTTAAGGCAATTCTCTGTGTTATTATTTTTTGCTGAGTTCCTAACAGGAGTGTTTTCGTTTCTTTTTTTTCTTTTTTGCCTGGCCTTTAGCTTTGGAATTTTGATTTACAATTGGTATGAAATATAAATCATGCTTCTATCTAATAGGTTGTGCATTTAGAAAGGTGTTAAGTCAAGGGCAATATGGCAAGTGCTCGGTTTCTTTCTTATTCTCCTCCTGATGATTGCCAATGGTTATTAGCCTTGCGAGATTCATTTGGTTTTGAAAAGGGTTTTTATTATTATCATCATTGTTATTGTTTTGTTAGTTCTATTTTGTTTTCCCCTTTGTCAACACCTTAGGAGTAAATACTAATAACACACATAAGGAGAAAAGGGATGAAGGGTTGAACATTTGCTTGCTTCTTGAAAAGTCATAAATTTCATTAGTCAGGAGAAAATTCTGTCCTTTGGTTTATTTCTGCCTTGCTAAATCCATTCCGGTTGGCATACCCTGTAAAAGCTTTGTACTTTTTATGGGATAACTTTCTTCCCTTTAATCGTTGTCTTGGACATTTTATAATTCAGTTTTTTTTTTTCTGTGTACAGGGAGCTTCGATTCCTCAATGTGCAAATGGGACAAACCTCTTGATACCTTTACCAGGAGCAATTAGTGCAGAGGAAATGGCTATTACTGGAGCTGGCACACGTTTACACACTCAAGATAGCTCCTGTCTTTCTTTACTATATGACTTTGAAGAACTTGAAGGAGAGTTGGATTTCCTTAGTCGCATTGTTGCACTTACTTTTTATCCTTCTGCTACAGCAAAAGGCCCAATGACTCTTGGAGAGGTACAAGGAAATAATGTTTTGATGCATCTTTTTTTCGGAACTAGGATCCTTGTACATGGTTTTAGCCTAAAATGACCAGCAGACCTTTCTATCTTAAAAAGTTGTCACCCCAAATAGACGTATCTAAGGGCCTGATTGGATACACCATCCATTGGGATGGTGTCATCCAATTCCGTAAAATGTACCTTTAAATTGGAGTTCATTTTTCGCTCAAAAACAAAAATTTTTTTTTGGAAACTAAATTAAAACATCCATCTAAGATGGGATGGACCAATTTTTTTTGTTTTTAAACAAAAAACGAACTCCAATTGACACATACATTTTACGTGCTGATGGATGGAGAATGGAGGTGAAAAATTGAGTATCCAATCACACCCTAAAACTTTAATATAGTATAGCTTCTGAATTACATGTTTCAACACTGGTTCTTCTATGCATCCTGCATTAATTTGCCCCTGTACTAAGAAAACTCAACTTTATAAGTATTCTAGCATGATCAACCACTGAGTTTGACATGCATTTTCTTGAAGTGAGAAGTCTTGGATTTTCATCAAATAATCCCATAACTTGGAGATAATATGAAATTATAAATTTTGTTCCCATGATTTTCAAGCCATGCAAGTCTCTTACTGATTTTATTTAGTTTTGGATTTAAATATTTTACAGATTGAAATACTTGGAGTGTCTCTTCCTTGGAGGTTTATATTTACTGGTGAAGGCCCTGGTGCGAGGTTTTGTGAAAGAGCTAGTGCTCATAAAAAGGAAGTCTATCCTTCTTGCCTAGAAAAGGACATTAATCCCATTTCGGCTGCTTCATCTGACGAGAAAGTGTCATCACATATGCAAACTGATGATTCTGCTAGCTCATGGATAGACCTTTTAACTGGAGAGATAAGACACTCTGATTCCGTTTCTGAACCAGTGGTGGCAACTGTTACACCTGAGGGAAGTGACGTTCTTGACTTCTTGGATGATGCTTTTAGTCAACACCCAAATGGTGGAAGTAATGATATGAAGGTCATTTCATCTCAGGAGCCTTCGGATTGTGGCACTCAACAGTATATCAATTCCTTCAAATTCATTGCAGGTTCAAAAATGGTAAGTTACTTCTGATGATGTTGCCTCAGTAAATTTTCTTGTCCTGAAAGATTCATTCTAGTTTCAGTCATGAATGGAGTATTTTCTTTCAGGTTTTGTAAGATATTCATCTTACTTCATTTCTAATTTTTCTTACAAAGAGGATTAGTATAATTGGATTTTCTAAACAAACATTTTGTCTCTAGTTCTTGAATGAGTACCACTCTTTTCCAGCAATGTGCAACTTTCAGGAAAAGAAAATGAACAGTAATGCATGCTGTGATCCAATTCTCAAGGAGTTTGGTTTTGCCTGGTTGTGTACCCAATATCCAATATGGCTTGTGTATGGGTATTGGTATGGCCCAATATATTGTAATTTTAAAAGTATAAAAATAACATAGGTTTGAACGTCCAGCTTAATTTTATATATTTATATATATATATATTTTTATATCAGAACTCAGTTTTGAGGTGTTTTTTTTTCACTTATGTGAGATTGACACCAGTAGGATCTGATTTTTATAGTTGATCATCATACAATTTAACTATTGTATATTTATTCTTATTATTATTTTGTTAATTTTGTCACAACTATTTTAATTTTCAAATAAATAAAGTAAATTTTTCATAATACATGTTGCTGTACCCATATCCTAAAATTTTCAAATTTTTTGATTCTCAAACTGGGATTGGTACTATACCCATATCTATGCAACACAGCTGACAGGTATTTGGTTGGACTGTCAATAGAAGCTATGCTCTGTAAATGCACAAATTAGATTTCTATCCATATATTTGAATTCACAAGTTGGTTAACTTTTTTATCTATTCGTTGCAAACATCAATGACTGTCATCTATGCCACGAGCTTTAGTAGGTCAATGTCTGACTGAGGGTTCATTCTATGTTGATGGTTTGTTTGTTCCATTTTGTTTTTTTGATGTGTGTTTGCTTGTGTTTGACTGTTGCACTTCATTTGACTATCATGACTGTGTAATTCTCAATGACATGTAAGAGGACAACCACTAATATGAAAGATATATACACACTTGAAATGTAGCAGGCACTGTAAGAAACATGCCTTTTCAGTTAACTTTAGCTTGTTTGTAGTGTTGGTTGGTCTACATTGTGAAGAGAACCCTGGAAATATATTCTACGAACTTATCCATATTCACTTGTGTTTCATAATGCTTGTACTGAATTTTTGTGTGCTGTTCTTGGCTAACTTTTCATAGTTTCTTTAAATACTAGTTTATTTATTTGCTGTCCTTGCATAACTCTGCATGGAAAACAATTATCCAAGAAAATAGTTCTATGGTTTTGGTTAGCAGTGAAAATGGTCGTTGCTTTTAGTTAGAGTGATTATACATACTCAGTTCTCACCAAGCCCCTCACCGCCAATATCCTTTTTGGTTTCAGGAAAGAAAACTAGGATTCATGGAGGTTATGAAGCTTGAGATTGAAAGACTCTATTTAAATCTTTCTGCTGCTCAAAGGGATAGAGCTTTATTAGCACTTGGTGTTGATCCTGCCTGTATAAACCCTAATTTGTTGCTTGATGATTATTACATGGGAGTAATATGCAGGGTGGCACAGACACTTGCTTTGCTTGGGCACACTTCTCTCGAAGACAAAATTACTGCTTCTGTTGGTCTTGAGATTTCTGATGATAGTTCCATAGACTTCTGGAATGTAACTAGGATTGGTGAAAGCTGTCTGGGAGGAGGATGTCAGGTTCGTGCTGAAGCTGGAGCAACTACATGTGCATCTTCAACCACAGTTTCTTCTCCAGTTCCTATCTTTTTCTGTTCAGAATGTCAGAAGAAGGTATGTAAGGTATGCTGTGCCGGTAAAGGAGCTGTCCTGCTTTCAAGCTACAACACAAGGGAGAGCTCATACCTAAATGGCATAAATAGCCAGGGAGGATCAGCCCATGGAACTCCTGCTGATGTATCTTCAAATCGTTCAGCAGCTTTGGATGGGTTTATTTGTAAACTCTGCTGCCATGAGGTTGTACTTGATGCGTTGCTTTTAGACTATGTCAGGGTCTTGATTAGCCAGAGAAGAGGAGCACGTGCGGATGATTCGGCTGATAAAGCTATAGATCATGTTCTAGGATCTTTCTCAATAGATTCTCCACCAGGGAAGCAATCTTCTTGTAGCGGAAAGATGTTGAGACAGTTATTGAATGGAGAAGAATCACTTGCTGAATTTCCTTTTGCTAGCTTGCTACACTCGGTATTGCCTTAGAACTTGTCTGTTTTCTTCTTAAATATATGTATATGTATATATATATATATATATATAT
>JAWZTD010000004.1:564193-575942 GCA_035221335.1 Echites panduratus | reverse complement strand
TCGAAATGGGTTTGAGAAGAGTTACGATCAACTATTTTGCAATCCTCTAAATTATGTAAAAATTAATATCTTAAGTAAATAATAAGTATTTAAATTCATTTTTATTAATATATACATAATCTCGATAAGGTATGGGTATCATTTTTAAGAAATCATTATCATCGAAAATATGACGTTGAGAATTATTTAATTTAATAACATATTTAATAAATGGTTCCAAGATTTTTTTTGTATTTATGACCCATAATTAAGGAAATTGTAACTAGATAATAAATGTGAAATAATAAAACTCAAAAGCCCAAAAAATTAAAAAAGGCGGTGAAAACACACAAAAAACAAGAAAAGAAAAAGGGAGAAATTTCTAGATTATTGGACTAAAGCACAAAATATTATTAAAGCTAAATATCCATTGAAGTGATGAGAATTTGTAGTCAGAAAACACCTTTTTTTTTCCCGTCAAAATTAGAAAAATTTTGTAGATCAGGCAGAATTCAAAGTCAGTTTCTCTGCAAATATTTATTATTTATTATTATTATTATTATTATTATTATTTTAAAAAGAGAAAGGGGGGCTTGACTACTACTGGATTGATTTGTCAGTTTCATTAATTATAAAAAAAAATAAAAAAAAAACTATGTAAAACGCGTTTTCTGGTCATTGGTCATTTAACTGAAATTTCCTCGTCATTCTTTATTATGCACCCACCAGATTTAGACTTTGACTTGGTCAAACCATGGAAAAAAATATTTGATTTCTTTCTCCCCAGTCAATTCAATCGCTTCATAGATGCGGAAAATATTTAGGATGCGTTTAGATTGGTTATTTTAGTTCATAATCTTTCATTTAAAAGGGTTAGAGAGAAAAAAATCCATTCAAAAGAGTTAGAGGTAAAAATATTAATTAAAAAATATGAGTATTTTTTTAGTAGAAAATAAGTTATAATCTAAACATACATATAATATAATGAATGTATTTATATCCAATGAAATTGATTTCCGAACATACCCTAAGGATAAGATTTAACAAGAAAAGGAAAAAAAAAAAAAAAAGAGGTGGGAATGAGAAAAGGATGGAAGAAATTGACTTTCTGACATATCTTGATTTATAGTTTTGACTTATTTTTGACAATTATACATGTTAATATTATATATTATTATTATATATATATACCTTAAAAATAAGCTTATATATATTGATTAATTATATAGAAATACTTATCTGAATCTATCCTAAGGTAAATTTCGATCGTTATATAACATTCTTATATATATTATGATTTTTATCCATAAATGTTTGAATTTTGTTATTCTGTAAAAATAAAAATTTGTAAAATAATTTAACGTTTCAAATAAAATATTATAATAATAAAAATAAATTATGTATTAAATTGGAAGAATAAAAAGATTGTAATGAAATTTGTCCCTAGAAGTAGAAGAAGTATGAATTACTACTCCACACAACACAGCAGTTTGTGGTCTTTCGCTTCCCTTTCCCCCCATACAAGAAAGTTCAGTCAGTCAACGCCACCCCAACACGCACCAAAATTTTCCATCCTCTTTGAAAATTTTTTTTATGGTAAAATATTTCTATGTGAATGTACCAAATCCCCACTTCCCTCAGCACATTCTTTGAATTCCTTTTTTATTGATACCAATTCTTTTGTTTCTGTCCTAAACTTTTATCATCACCTGAAGTCTGGAATATGTAAAATACTTACTGTAGAGTTCTGTTGAAACTTCTTCGCTGCATATTTTGTGGTGGTGCTGTGCTGTGATCATCAATATTAGGCACAAAGACCACCAAAACATGGTCAGCAGGTATGTGCAATTCAGTTTTCCAGTTTCTTGCTTCTTCTTCTTTTGTTTTCTTCTTGAATTGGTTTGGTGTCAGCTACCTTCAGACCAGACCAACACAATGACTAGGCTCTACCAGATGATTCAAAATGATACTGATTCATCTTTTCCATGGACCAATGTTAGAAATGACTCGAACCCATGTTCATGGAAAGGGGTTTCATGTAGACCAAACAATTCTTCTATAGTGGGACTTGATTTGGCTGGGTCTTTTATGTCTAGCCCAGATATTTTGCCACTTGTATGTCAAATTGACACCTTAGAGTCCCTTAATGTCTCTAATAATCGTTTCAGTTCAATCCCAAATGAGTTCATCACTGCTTGTGGAAGGATTAGTGGGTTGAGATTGTTGAATTTCACTAGGAACAAACTGTCTGGTCCTTTGCCTAGTTTTACTGGTTTTGGAATGTTAGAGCATTTGGACTTGTCTCATAATTCGTTGAGTGGAAACATTAGTTTCGAGTTGAGTGGATTGTCTTTGCTTATGAGTTTGAACCTCAGCTACAACCAGTTCACAGGCCCTGTTCCTACTAATCTTGGAAGTTCGAATCTTTTAGAAGAGCTTCAGCTTTCTTGTAATAATTTTCAAGGTGAAATCCCAGCTGGATTGGTGAGATATCGCAATCTGAGTTTGATTGATCTTAGTGTTAATCACATCTCTGGATCAATCCCTGAGAGCATAGGAGAGCTTTCCAAGCTGCAATTCTTACTTCTTTCAGCTAATGATTTGACTGGTGGAATTCCTAATTCCATTTCAAACATTCAAACGTTGCTGAGATTTGCTGCTAATCAGAATAAGTTTGTTGGAAATCTTCCTGCTGAAATTACCAAGTACCTCAAGAATTTAGACCTCAGTTATAACCAACTAATAAGGACGATCCCCCAAAACCTTTTATCCCAACCAAACTTGAAGGCTGTTGATTTGTCTTTCAATCAATTAGAGGGACCATTACCGGAAAATATCTCCTCTAGCTTGGTGAGGCTCAGATTGGGAGGAAATTATCTAAATGGGAGTCTTCCTTCTGCTTCTTTCAGGAACTCCCTGAATTTGACCTATTTAGAACTTGATAATAATGACTTCAGTGGATCAATACCTCAAGAACTTGGTTTGTGTCAAAAGCTTGCTCTGTTAAATGTAGCCCACAATAGGTTGTCAGGAGATTTGCCAGCAGAGTTGGGTAATCTCTCCAAGCTCCAGGGTCTATATCTTCAGCAGAATGACTTGGTTGGGATGATCCCAGACAATTTCGCTCATTTAAAAATGCTACAGAGGCTGAACCTAAGCTCAAATTCAATAAATGGTTCAATATCAGAATCAATCACAATGTTGATGAATCTGACAAACTTGGACTTGAGCGGGAATCAACTAAGTGGTTCAATTCCTAATTCCATTGGCAGCTTGAAGTATCTATTAGAACTCCAACTTGGAAATAACCAACTTAGTGGTAACATTCCTCCACTGCCTATATCACTGCAGATTGCCTTAAACCTTGGCAATAATTTCTTGCAAGGACCTATTCCTACCAGTATATCCAGATTGACTGCATTGGAAATTTTGGACCTCTCAGATAATCAGTTGTCAGGTAAAATTCCAGAGTTCCTGACTGATATGACCGGCTTAACTCAGTTGATACTTTCGAACAATCAGCTCTCAGGTGTTCTTCCACAATTCGGAACATTTGTTATGGTTGTCATACGGCCGGGAAATCAGGATCTGCAAAACACAACAAATTTTACTCCTGCTGCATCCCTAAAGAAGAAAAAACCAATTCCAGTTGGGATTGTTCTAGCAGTAGCAGCAGGTGCCATAGCAGTTGCAGCAGTGATTACAATTGTTGCAGTTTCATTATCAAGGAGATACTATAGGATCAATGACATTCAAATGCAATCAGAAGACCTTCCTCAACGACATGCTATTCTAGGAAATTTATTGACAGCAAATGGCATTCATAGGTCAAATATCGACTTTTGGAAAGCAATGGAATCAGTTGCTGACACCTCCAATGTTACCCTGAAGACTAAGTTCTCAACCTACTACAAAGCAGTCATGCCCTCTGGTGTTAGCTATCTTGTCAAGAAACTTAATTGGACTGATAAAATATTCCAATTAGGTAACCATGATAAATTTGGAGAAGAACTCGAAGTTCTTGGCAGACTGAATAATTCCAATGTCATGATTCCTTTGGCCTATGTTTTGACTGTTGATAGTGCATATCTCTTCTATGAGTTTGCCCCCGAAGGTACCCTTTTTGATGTTCTTCATGGTAGAACAGAGAATGCTTTGAACTGGGCCAGCCGTTACAGCATAGCGATAGGAGCAGCTCAAGGCTTGGCTTTTCTGCATGGAACTCCTGGTTCAATTGTACTCCTTGACCTTTGCAGCAAGAGCATTATGCTGAAGTCCCTTAACGAGCCTCAGGTTGGAGATATTGAACTCTGCAAAGTGATTGATCCTTCAAAGAGTACTGCAAGTCTTTCCACTGTTGCTGGTTCTGTTGGTTACATTCCTCCAGGTACTAAAGCATATTTCTATATCAAAATCTACATCAGTCCATTACTTTCATGATATTAAAAATACCCTGCCTGGTATCTTTATTGTTGTCTTGTAATCCCTTGAAATAAAATTTGCTATTTCACAAAAAATTGAGTTTTGTTTGCTTCATTCTGTCTGCAGAATATGCTTACACAATGAGAGTCACAATGGCTGGAAATGTCTATAGCTTTGGAGTTATTTTGCTTGAATTGCTGACAGGAAAGCCAGCCGTTAGTCAAGGCACTGAACTAGTCAAGTGGGTGCTGAGCAATTCAGCCCAACAAAACAGATGGGCTCACATTCTTGATTTCAGCGTGAGCAAAACGTCCCTTGCTGTGAGTAGCCAAATGCTGGCAGTTCTCAAAGTTGCTCTTGCTTGCGTTAGTGTTTCTCCTGATGCAAGACCAAAAATGAAAAGTGTGCTGAGGATGCTCCTCAATGCAAGATAGCTGAACTTTCAGATAAAAGTTTTTTAAGTACAAGTGAACTCGATGGAAAAAATAGTACCATTTTCTGCAAATAGGAGATATTAGATTAGGAATGGTTTGAGTTCTTTCCTTCAGTGGAATGAGAAGAGAGCTCCAAGATTTTGGGGGTGTTACTGTGTGTTAGATATTTTAAACTTTTCTCTTCTCTCCTTGTAAAATATGTATACCACTTCAAGAATTATGTATAAATGCATGGTAACAGTAAAGATTTCAGTGTAACAAACCTGTCTAGAGTAGAGGAGTCACTAGCAATATATACCTTACCTCCCGCCCTCACCCCCACACTTCCACCAAAGAGAGTAACAAAGAGCAATATCAAAAAGGTGGTAAAACAGGTTAGTTTTGTCATACTTGAACATCATTTTATTGAAAATCCATTGTGCAAGAAAAGGTCCACCTCTAGAAACTTGGAAATATCATGGCTTCTGTAAATGTATGACAGGACAATAACTTTTATAATTGAAAAGGAAAAGAAGCCAAGGTAGCAAAAGCAATTGAACTTGACCACTACTAGTGAAATTCACAACAAACATTTCAAATAATGGTCCATTCAATTATCTCAGAATCGAGAGTGTGTACAAGTTTTTAAAAAAACTAGATATCCCCAAATACCCTACATGCTCTTGAAATCTGAAGTTCGCGAAAGTGCATCACCATATTCAACTTAAACAACCAATAGGGCCGTCAGTCACTGCTCAGAAAACTAAAAAAGAAATTCTCTCCTTAAAGAATTGTAAAAGGCAAAAATGAGTGCTTCTGCAGTGTATAATCTATAAAAATGTCTGTGCCTTTGTAAAGGGACAAACGGGAGTTAAAAAAATTAAGATCACTTAAACTTATGCTTGCCTTCTTCAAAAGCATGACGGAGTTGGCATTCGAGAACGAGAAGCATTTCAGTTCTTCAGGATTTGGACTCCATTAGATGAGAGAGAATACAAGGCAAAATCTCAGAAACAGTATGATCTAAAGAGTAAGTTCCTTGGGGTCTTCAATTATCTTTGCTAAGGTTTGCAAGAAGGAAGCCAGGTCGGCACCATATATGACGCGATGATCTGCAGTAACATTGACCTGGAAAATTGCATGTCAAAATCCAAGGAAAACAATATTTTTTTTAGGTTCTCCAGAATGCAAATTAAAATATAAGAATGACTGAATTAAACATAAAATTACCTGCATTTGGCTTTTCCTTCCTATTCTTCCATCCTTTGTAGCAACAACTGTTGGCTGAGAAGATCCAACAGCCATTATCGCGCCCTGAAAAAGTATAAAAAAGAAAAAGTGAACAAATATATTATAGAATTATTACCCAAAAAAGGGGAAATGGTACAATTAAATTCCCAATACATACAGTTCCTGGTGGTAAGATAGCATCGAAGCGATCAACACCAAACATTCCAAGATTAGACAGAGTGAAGGTGCCTGAAATGCATTAAAACAGTCCAATGATCTCAACAGGAGAAAGTACATGACAGCATGATGTAGGCAAAGTAGTTACCAAATCATCAGTAACTTCAAGCAGAAAGAACATTATACAACTCAAAGGCAAGTCAGGTTATCAGATCTTAGACTTTCCTATAGCAAATCATTTTTCTTTTTAAATTTACTAATTAATTCCAAAAACCACATAGTAAATATTGTCCTGTTATCTAAATACATTATTTCTACGATATTGAAACATCAGGACACTATGGTTTTCTTAAGGTATAGGTGTCAGCTGAAAAACTAGTTGAAAAACTGAAAATCATTCCTGGAAAGAATAAAGTGCTTCTTTTGGAATTTATACTTAAAGAAAGTATTGGATAATCATAAAAAGAGAGCAATGAAAATTTGATATGCAATTTCTACTGCCCATTTTCAACCACCGAGAATTTTTTTCCAATCCAAAATAAAGTGAAACTTTTTGAGAAGAGAGAACATACATTAACTTGTAATAGATGCTAACAAAGATTATCTGTGTACACAGGATCTTATTAAAGATTGGTTCTTCAGAAATTCCAGATCATAGAAGGATCATTTATCAAATTTAATTCTGTAAAGCACAACTGAATATTAACCTGCACAGTCGATTCACATAATATTCATAATTCCATTTTTGCATATGGTGCCTCTAGTTAGGATATTCCTTCACCAGCATTAGACACCAAAATGATTTAAGCATACACATATGAGTAAGAGTTCCTTGCTAAATAAAAATATCTAAAGCAAGATACCCCTAATCAATCTAATTCCACTTTTCTTTCTTATTCTTTAGCATCTGATGTAAATTACCTGTAAACAATCCTATTCTGGTAGAAGTTAGGTATTGTCATTACCAAACATAATTTGGTTATGTTCCAAATCTGAAAGTACAGAAAGTACACCACTGAGTTCATAGATTACTTCTGTTTAGAGAAAAAGACTTTTTTAAAATTTGTTTTCTCTTTTTGGCATTTAGTCCTTGAACTTTTCTCAAGGTACTATTATCATCCTCAAAGTTTTCTCTCTTTTTCTTTGTTGTAACCATGAACTTTTCTCAAAGTACATAGCCCTGCAACTCATTTTTCAATCAACACTGGTCATCATATCCATTCCTAAAGGGAAAAATGGTCAATTTACTGGATCCCCTAAACATGCTAGCTTCAAACAAGACATCAACCCCATCTACCTTTTCATCTTCCCCAACCATTGCTTATTTCTTCTCTCCATAGGATCAGATCTACAGCTTCAAGCTCTTGGTTTTCTTCTCATCCTTATCAAACCTAAAAACTTGAACCCCTTATGCTTTATAAAAGATTGTGGGTGTGTTCGGACACCAATCTCATTTGAGATGGATCCATCATCGTATTAGATGTATGTTTGGACTAGAACCCATTTTCTACTCAAAACAAAAAACCCACTCGCATTTTTTGAATTAATGTTTTTTCCCTCCAACTTTTTTGAATGGATTTTTTTCTCTCCAACTCTTTTGAATGGAAAATTGTGAGTTAAATAGTCAATCCAAACACACCCGGTGTCTTCATATTTAAAAAAATTGGTGATCTGCTTACACTATGCACTAACCTTTGGAAAAACCCAAACCTAGGAGTTCAAGATAGATAGATATTCAAGAAGCTTTCTTTTACCTTAAAAATGCCAATTTGATGGATAACTAATAAAAAAAAGCACATTGCAATTGAATTAGAACTTGTCATTAATTCGAACGTATTAAGTGATCCAGTTGTTTATTAAAAACAAATTTACAGTGGATTTGGTTAAGCTATTTCTACAAACAAAACAAAATCACATAGGGAGCAATTTCCACAACGAAAGTGGAAATTGAGGAGGAAGAGTCCGCTAGGAAATAGTGCCCAACTTCCTTCGTAGCCGGCCTGCTTTGGGGGCAGGGAGAGAGTGGACAAAGACAGACCATTTAGAGGTGTTGGGGTCATGGGGGTCTTGTGACAACTGGAAACCTCGGGCAGAAAGCAATAAAGTGGTTAGTGTGAGAGGAGGAGGGAAGGAAAGGCAGTGAAGCAGGTGATGGTGTCTCTAAGAGGAAGCTCGTAAGTTAAGTAAGTTAAGCAGAGATAGCTCTGAAGTTGGTGGTACATATTGTTACAGAACTGGGTCAGAGGCTTGCCAGGCAGGAAGGTATGGGACTGGGCGTTTCATGAGATTTTTCAAGGAACTGAGGATCATCTTTGTAAAAGGTGAGTAGTATCTGATGTCCGTGATCAATATTGCATCTCCAAATGGGCATCGCTAATTTGGCATTCCTAAAATGTTCAAGGTTAATAATGAGCCAAAAAAAAAAGAACGAGAATGATACTTATATCCCGAAAAAGGTTCAATGACACCTAACTCCCCACCCTCCCAACCCACCTCTTTTGGATGTGTCTTTCTGTGGTTTAGAGCATGTGTGTGCATTTAAAAAGTAACATACCAGTGTTTAGTGATTAGACTCCTAGAAACTTCAAATCTTTCATACACTAAGCTTGGTTTAAGGGAGGAGATGGACTAGGAAGCTGTATACCACATGTTTCAGTTGGATGAGTAAAAGGAGTAAAAACAAGAGAAAGGAGAAAAATATAAAGTTAGTGTGAAATTATCTTCTCATCCATATTGCTTTGAGATCAGTTATAGCCAAATCTCTGTGGCTTATCAATTCCTGAAGCCTCAATCCTCTTCACTGAACAAGATTAGGACTCCTACTAAATAGCTTAATCAATGCAAGATACTAAATAGCGAAGGCAATGAAATACCTGTAGTGTATTCATGTGGCTGTAACTGTTTGGTGCGTGCCTTGTCAACTAATTCCTTCCACTTTCTTGACAAAGAATATATATCAACCTAAACCAATAAAATCACGAAAGCTAGACATCATTTCCAATGAACTTTAATATGTGACCATGTTCAAATTCACAGTATGATCTAGGAAATTAAGCAAACTGAATGCATGACAGTCAGTGACCTTGTCAGCATCTTGAAGAACAGGTGTGATCAAGCCACCATCCATGGCTACAGCAACTGCAATATTGATACTGCTGTTGTAGGTAAAGCTCTTACCATCTCTACAACTAGAGTTCACGACAGGGTGATTGACTAATGCTAGAGCAGTGGCCTTTGCCAACAAGGCTGTCATTGTCACTCCCTTAGTTTTAATCTGAAAACAAAAATTTATAACAATCATATATAATCATACAAAATTTAGGATCACGCGGGCATTATCTACTCCATATCAATCATCAATTTCTGAAAGGAAGGTTAAGTGAACTAGAGTCAATTAAAAGACTAAAACATAGGAAAGAGAAATGCCAAAATGAAAGCATAGGTTCTCCACATCTCAAAGTACCTCATAGAAGCCTGTTGTTCATGTTTTTCCATAAATAATAAAGATGCATATTGCATACATTAGTTCGAAATTTCAATTATTGCTTCAAAAACAAATCTTTTCTCAAATTCTGATTATCCCAAGCTTCCATAAGCTTAATCTAATCTTTATAGTGTACCGACTTTACTGCAAAATCAAGGTCATCATAGTCCACACAAAGAATTCAGAATTACAATATCCAGCCAACACAACAAAAACAGTCAATCAATCTTTACCTTCTTATAAAGAGCATCAAGGGCATCTGTAGTTATTGTATATCCGACTCTAAATGTGGGCACAGCCAAACTTTCCACCATATTCCTGCTAACAGCATTCTGCATCGTTGTAAAGGGCACCACTGATCCCAACTCTACCACAGTACCAGTCACCTTCTCCTTTTCGGCAGACACAGCTGCCTTTGCAGCCTCATCAGCACCAGCGGCCACAGTTGCAGAAGCAGCCGCCTCAACATCCTTGGCCACCACTCTTCCATTAGGCCCACTTCCCACTAAACCCCTTAAATCCACCCCCAACTCCTTAGCCAATTTCTTGGCATAAGGCGATGCCACCACCCTCTTGCCACCTTCGGAAGCGGGATGAATAGAAGATGCCAAGGTCACAGTAGGCCCCACCACTTCCTCAGCAACTTTCCTCTTCTCCGTTACAACAGAGTCATTCAAAATCAGAACTTCTGAGTCATCAGCCTTGGGTGCTGGACTGGACGAAGAAGATGGCCCAGCCGCCGACCCCTTCTGCGATTGAGCAAGAGCAATTTCCTCTTCAGACTCAGCCAACAAGGCAATTGCAGAACCAACCGGTGCAGAGTTACCTTCATCAACAATAATGGCAGCTAAATAGCCATCATAAAAGGACTCCACATCCATGTCGGCCTTATCGGATTCAACCACAACAACAGACTCACCCTTGGAGAGTTTCTCCCCTTCAGACTTGACCCAGCTGACGATTTTGCCTTCAGTCATAGTGGAGCTGAGGGCCGGCATAAAGATCTCCCGGATCTTGGACTTGGTAATCAAACGGGTAGTGTTTCTGGCGGGCAATGCAGTGGCACTGCGGTGGTGGAGAGAAGGAGGTTTAGTGGGTGCAAAGGTGGTTTGGAGAAGGTGCGACATTGTTGATCAAGATTCAAGAACTGTGTCCGTGTGTGTGAAGAAATTGAAAGGGGGAAATGGAAGAATTGAGAAGGGTTGCTTGGCTTGGTTTGGGCGAAGGATTTAAGGGCGGAAAAGGAGATGGAAAGTAAGGATTCTCGAATGCATCGAAAGGGAGGGCGGAGGTTTCAACCAACTTACCGGTGAGAGGGAGCAGCAGTGATGATATGGAATTCAAGATTGACATTTTGTTTTGGTTTTCTTTTGCAGGTTAACTTTTTTTTTTTAGTGTTTTATTTTATTTGGGCATGGATATTGGGAATGACATAAGTTTTCTTGGAGGGTAAGGTTCTGATTGGTTACATAATTTTTTCCTCTATTCTTCATTTTTTATCCATCAACACGTAAAATGTATATATTAATTGGATTTCATTTTATGTTTAAAAAATTAAAAAAATTGATACATCTCATCTTATATGGATGGTTTAATTTGATTTCCAAAAAAAATTTTATTTTTAAATGAAAAATGAACTCCAATTTAAATATGCATTTTACAAAATTCGATCACAACATCCAAACAGATGATATATTTATTTAATCACACCCAAAATTATTCCGGAGGCATTCAGTTTTTAAAATAATTTATAAATTTTGAAATAAACTCATTTTTTTCAAGAAATGTTTGAAACCTAATAATTTCATTCATCCATCATTTGGTTAACTTTCTTCGTAAGTCAATTTGGTACATTAATGCCAATCATATCAATCTTGAGAAAAAAAATGTTTATTTATTTTGTAGCATATTACTTTTTCTTTTTTAAATAAAATAATGATGAAATATAAGAATAAGTATATGTTTGTACTAAGTATGCATTCGTTGATAAGTAAGATTGACAAAACATTGATGAAAAAAGATAAGGGAAAAATAGTACATGATG
>JAWZTD010000004.1:537308-564093 GCA_035221335.1 Echites panduratus | reverse complement strand
ACTCAATAACTCAAGGAAAGATAAGGATAGATGAATAACATAAAAAATCTGATATTGTATATATAAATTGATATATTATTACTTCGTTTCTTTTGACTCTTGATCTATTTTTTCTTTTTTTTATATAAAATTTAAAATTTTATGATGAATCAAAAATTAGTTGACAATATAAGTATATGTAAGGATTAATTCAGAATAAAATTAATGAATTCTATCTATTTCTAAAATCTTAAAAAATATATATATATATATAAATAATTTTTGAGTTATCACAATCACAATTAGAAGAATGTTACACAATTTGCACAATTTCCAAAGTTCAAGGGTAAAAAATAGATTTAACCATTTATAGTATACCAAGTTATATTCATCAAAAGTAAAGGGAGTGAGCTATAATTTAAACAGTCCGTTCACTGGGCCTAAACCCATTTAATTTAAGCACTACTGGTGATTGAAAAACCCCGCAGCCAGGCATACTCCCCAAACCCTAGCTCCCCCTTTAGAGAACGCAAGTCTAATCTGCAATCGCCGTAGCCATGGTAAAAGATTTACTCAGATTTCTATGTTTTTGCTATTTATGGATTATGATTCGCTATCTATTGCTGCAATTTCTCATTTATTATGATTTTCCGATTTTTTGACTAATAATTTCATGGTAGTCTCTGGTTGCAAACGAAGATTTTCAGCACATTCTGCGTATCCAGAACACAAATGTTGATGGAAAACAAAAGGTGATGTTCGCGCTTACCTCTATCAAGGGTATCGGTCGCCGTTTTTCGAACATTGTCTGCAAGAAGGCTGATGTCGACATGAACAAACGGTAATTTTTCATTTCCTTTTGCAGTTTTAGCTAAAGGTTTATGTTAATGATATGAAGATTGTGTACCCTTTTTTTAATTGGTTAATTCGTGTGCATTTCTTATTTCTGCATAATTAAAAACCAGAGGTTCGTGTTTAGCTAATTAATTGAGGGTTGGCTGTGAAAGAAGGTTTCTTTAGCTAATATTTATCACTAAACATGGCAAGCGATATTAACTTGCTACTCTTCCCAAGTTCGAGAAATAGGTGCTTTTCTGTTGAATATTAATGGGTCTGTGTTGCAAGCAGACAGAGACGGCATAATGGTGTCATCTAGTGTGCATTTCTCTATATACTTGGTTGATTAGTTTATTTGGCAACTAGTTTATTTTTCATTTGCTTTCGTTTTAGAGTTGCCTGAGTTCCTTAATTATCTTGCTACTCTTCCCAAGCATTTTGCATCTATTTGCAGCCATTGCATTTCTTTGTAAAAATGCATTTAGGATACACTTACAAAGATGAGAAAATGACAGGCAAGAAGACACGAAGAGAAAGTGTTGACTTTTGATACACTGTTGTTATGAATCTGGTCTAGTTTTTACTTCATTTTTTAATTGGGATTGGAAGGATCCTTCCAATTGATAGTGCACGCTGGTGAATATCAGCTGTAGCATTGTTGATTAAATTAGTTCTATAGAACGTTATACCTTGAATTTTTTGGCTAATCTTTTGTAAAGCGATATAGGTACTTGACTTTCGTCCTTCATTGTTGGTTTTGCAATGCTCATGTCTCTGCTCCTAATTTCTGCTGAACTCTGTAAACATAGAGCTGGTGAGCTGTCTAACCAAGAGATTGACAATTTGATGACAATTGTGGCCAACCCTCGCCAATTCAAGATCCCAGACTGGTTCCTCAATAGGCAGAAGGATTACAAGGATGGCAAGTACTCACAAGTTGTTTCCAATGCACTGGACATGAAGCTAAGGGATGACCTTGAACGATTGAAAAAGATTAGGTATGTTGTACATTTTTTTTATTATGTTCCCCGTTGACAAAGATTGTTCCTTCCCTTCTTGATTTCACAAACTTTTATTTGTGATGCTATTCAATATCTTAACTTACGGTGCAGTATTTGATCCTTTCACAATTTTTGGGTGTCTCTTCTGTAGACAGTAATTAGTTACAGCATTGAGGTTTCTATATGCAGACATATCTTAATTTATGCTTTTAGAAAGTACCACAACATTTCTAATTCCTGATGTTTGGAATTTCAATGTTGTGAAACCTCCATTTAAAGGTAGGTGGCCAGTTTGTGTTAATGGAAATTCCTTGGAGATTCTTGTGCTCTGAAATCTTATCCATGAAATCCTTGGTTCTTTTTCATGACTAAGACACTGCTGGTTTTTTCCTTATTTGACAAGATTGTTCCCCTATTCAATAAAACATTTTTCTGAATTCTGGGTGTCAATGTTCTAGTGGCATATTATATATTGTATCTCTGCCAACTGTTTGTTTTTACTTAAATGATGATGTGAGTGATTCTTTTTACTCAGGAACCACCGTGGTCTCCGTCACTACTGGGGTCTTCGAGTGCGTGGACAACACACCAAGACAACAGGACGTAGGGGCAAGACTGTTGGTGTCTCCAAGAAGCGCTGAGTCGGGATACCATATTTTAGGATGTTATTGACCTCTTTTGAATTATCTTTATTTTTCAATTTTGCCCACTCTTATTTACTTTCTAAATGGCAAGGTTGTGAACCCAAAGGATTTTGTAGTATGAGATCAAATTTTAAATTTACTGCACTTGAGGATTAAGTATGTTGAATCTACTCTGCTTGCATATATGGAGATTATCAAATGGCATCTAAACTATCGTCTCCTTAAAGCACCGAGTGTTTGGGATCCATGTGCCGGCGTGCGTTGGTCAAATGGTTATACTGATTGTTCTAGCTTGTCCTCAGTTGGAATAATTAATTCTTGGAGATACATCATTATTCGAGTGGTTCTTGACCTTCCTCTTCGCTAACCATTAAAGGCCGAGAGCAAAGGTGTATATGAAATAGTCTTAAACATGGTTTTAAATGTTACAATTTTCTTAGTCGAACTGGCGCAGTAATGATGAAGCAAATTACATGAGAAAAGAGTGTATAAAATTAAGTAGGAAAGTTTTGGTGGTTAATATAGTGAGCTTTGAGTTATATGTGAGAGAGAATGCTAATATGTAATTTATAAGCTGCTAAACCTAGGGCATTTTTATAGATTCGACAGAGATAAGAACAGTTAACATAAATTTATAAGTAAAATAATTATTAATCCTGGTTGAGGAAGATAGAGCTTGATTATCACTTGTCAGAAAGCAGGTGACATACATACATCCAAGTGGCTACTTCTGATGTATAGTAATTCTAATTCTGCAATGAATTGTCATGGGTGTACAACAAGAGAGTTGCAGCAATTATAATATTGCAGTACCCTCACAAGATGTGCAAATCTTTGTGTATAGTGTATAGTACAAAATACAAATAGCACAAAGGAAAGCCAGTTGAATTATTAAACTAGTTTAAAAGTAATTCGTTGAGAAATAAATCACAAAACTAATTTGGGAACTCCAGGTCAGAAAAAAACAGGGCAATAACCGAGCAGTCCTTAAGGTAAGACCATGTTCAGCTATCTGAATCATTCACCCCAAATTTGCACCTTCCCCTATTTACCCTCAGATGAACCAGCCTCTGCGGAATTTTCTCCCACCTTCTCTTCTGATACAATCTCTGCTTCAGGAGGAGCAGTTTCAGTGCTAGATTCTTTGTTACCAAACAATTTAGACGGTAGTAAAGAAGCTATAGCAGCTTTTGCACTAGCCTTAGCTCTTTCTGCTGCTTCAGCCTCTCTAGCAGCTGCCTCGGCCTTCTCTTTCTCTACCTCCTCCTTGAGCTTTGTTAACTCCTCTTCTCTATCTACCTTTCGCAATGCTTCCCCAACAAAATCTTCCAATTCTGAGGTAAAATCGGCAGCATCTTCCCTCAACATTTTACCAATTATCCCAAGTACCTCATCATGCTTACCCACCTCAAACAAGGCGTTCATAATGAATTTATATGTATCATCTTTCATCTTTAACTTGCTCACCATCATCTCGAAGAAGGACTTTGCTTCATCAACCTTGCCAACCTTAACTAAGCCCTCAATCAACCTATTATAAACCTCCAAATTAGGTTTTAATTTTGACTCCACCATCGTCTTAAAATAGGCAGCAGCATCATTTGGCCTATTTTCTCTGAAGCAAGTATCCATCAATGTCCCAAATGTATACTCATCGGGGTTCACCTGCTTCTCCTTCATGCCCTTGTACAACTCCTCTGCCTCACCCAACATACCATTGTTGCACAACTGCTCAACCAAATTGTTATATGACAAAGTATCAGGCCTGCATCTCTTGTCACCCATACCATTGAAAATCTCAATGGCATCAACGAACTTACCTTCGGCACAATAGCCATCCACTATAACATTAAAGCTTCCAAGATTTAATGTCAACCTTCTTGGTGGATCATGCTCATTCAACATCCGGTCAAACAACTTGAGAGCCTCATCAAATTTCCCATTCTTGCTCAAAGCATCCAATACTGAATTAAATGCCACAGCACTCATCTTCATTTTTGAATTTTGGCCTGTTGCTTCCTCATAACATTCCATGGCCTCTTTTTCCATCCCTCTAAGAAAGTACCCTTTCATCAAACTTCCATAAACCACGCCATCAGAAATGAACCCTCCCACTTTCTCCTTCAATTCTTCATACAGATTAAAAACAGCATCCGGATTTGAATTCTTGGCCTGACCAGACATCAAATGGCTATAAACAAGAGGATCCGGTTCCAGGCCCTTGGATAACATCTCGTCTTTTAATTCCATTGCCCTCTCGAGCTTCTTGTGATCAACAAGACCTTTAATTAGAATCCTATATGTGGTTGGAGATGGATTAAAGGGAGCATCGTTGATGAGTTGCTTGTAGTGTTCCATTGCAGTGTCAGGTTTACGGCAGTCCATGTAGGTGGTGAATAAAAGGTTGTACGTGATTATATTGGCCGCAACACCAGCCTGGGTGATGAACCTGTGGAGTGAGAGGAGGTCAGCATACCGAGCCTGGCGGAGTTGGGCTGTCATGACGGCATTGCAAGTGTAGATAGTAGGACGACAATTGGAATAGATAGAATGGCGAGTGTACAGCGCCGCTTCATCGAGGTCATTCTCTCGAATCAACTTCAAAATGCGATTATGGAGATTGAGCCGATTCCCCGATAACGCAGAAACTGGTTCGGGGAGCTTAGGAGCATTAGGATTGTTCTGAGCCGCAGAGGGGGAGGAAGGTCGAGGTTGCTGGTGACGGAGAGTGGAGAGTGGCGGTTCAATTCGAAGACGGCGCTTCCGTCTACGGCGTTCTGCTGCGGCTTCTTCAGGAGTAGCGAAAGAAAGGGAACGGAGAGAGAGGAAGGAAGGAGACTGAAATGGACGAAATTTGAGATGTTGAACCTGAGTTTTGGCTGTAAGGGATTTGAGATGAATGAGAAAAGAGGATTTCGCCATTGCCATCCCTTGATTTAGAGTTAGGGTTTTTGCAAGGGTTTTAGGGATTAAGTGACAGAATGCGAACAGGAGTCCCTGGATTTCCTGGGATATCGCAGACAGATAAAATAGTACTTCAACGTAATAATTTAAAAGTTCTCCTAAATTATATTACCTCCGTTCAGAAAGATAATCCATGCTTCTTTTTTCTCTAATTCTAAATTATAATCTAATTTTTTTTTAATGGGAGATGATTATAAGTTAAAAAATTAAATTATCATCATTAATTATCTCTTCATATATATTTACTTTCAATTTTAACAAATTAAATATAAGGTATAAAAAGTAAAATTACATTTAAAATTAATTACATTAATTAATTTTTCTTAAGATCCATGAAAAAATAAAGTTGACTATTTTATTCTTTGTAGACTTGTAAGCAACTTCAATTTTTGTAGGCTATAATTTATTCTTTAACTTCCTAGTTCTCTTTTCTTCGTGAACCTTTAATTTTTCTTCCTAAATTATGATTCCTAAAATACTTTTTAATAATTCACAAAATATCATATTTATACCTAATTTTATTAAACTCTCCGGGAGAAAAGATAATCAATTTTATGATTTACCACCTCTCACTGTAGTGAGAAAAATTATTATTTGACATTCCTTACAACTTTAGAAAATTATTACGGGTAAATAACTACAGACTCCTTTGTACCATGAATAAGTTTCTTTCTGCCCAGTCTCTAATGACTTCCAGAACCCCGACAAAGATTGCCAACTGTATTCCACTACAAGATTCCACGGGGACCACGGGGCCTAAGGTTTTACCCCCTTTACAAATAGCAAATTGACGCGGACGCTGTAAAACCTTGTAAGAATTGAGATTTCCAAGGAGTGTCATTCCCTTCTATAAACAGTATCCCTTCTATAAATATATCAATTAAACTAAAAACCCCAATACTTTTTAATAATTCCTAAAATACCATATTTATACCCAATTTTATTAAACCCTCTGAGGGAAAAGATAATCAATTTTATGATTTACCACCTCTCACTGTAGTGAGAAAAATTATTATTTGACATTCCTTACAACTTTAGGAAATTATTGTGTGTAAATAACTACAAACCCCTTTGTATCATGAATAAGTTTATTTCTGTCCAGTTTCTAATGACATCCGGAACCTATCATCTGTTTCTGTAACTTTTCTTATTATTATCAATATTTTTTTTTTGAGTATTATGAAGTCGATGTTTTAAATCATTTTTGACAATTTGTTATTTATAATCATGAGAAATTTAATTTTTTAAAGTAATATTTTTGAGAAATATATATATTTATTTAAAAAGTAAAAATTTTAATTTACCTCAATAACCCAATTTGACCTGGTCTAATTGGTTCGATCAAAGTTCGATGTACGGGTTGCTTTGCTTCTAAAACACATTGGCTCTAAACACAAAAATAGAAAATGTTTATGGGCCATTTTCATAATACAAGAATAATGTGGAATTAAAAACAATTTTAGGATTTTCACTAAACAAACCGTTAAATGTTCAACCGCTATCAACCGGACGGTTCAACCATCAACCGATAAATATTGAAGAGTCGGGCCAAGCTTTTTTTAATCCAGTTGAAAACGGGCATATTTTCTACCTCGCGGTTTTTGACTTAGACTAACTCTTCGCCGATCGCCCGCTTCCCATCTCCGTTCACAATCCGGTGCTCTCACCTATACTCCTTGTCCTGATATAGTGACCAGGTAGTTCTTAATTTGTTGAGTATATGTGATTTGATTTCTTATCGAATAGCTGTGAATTTCTTGTGGAAATTCAGATGGCACTGAGCTGGATCGCGTTATTTCTGAAGTGAGGGAGCTTCTGAATCTCTGGATATTATTTGGCTATAATGAAACGTTATGTATACGTAAATGATGATGATTTATCACATGACGTTTACTGTGACAACCGGATTTCGAACAGAAAATATACGGTGTGGAACTTTCTCCCCAAGAATCTATGGGAGCAGTTCAGGTAATATTTTTTGATTTTATTTAACTTGTAGATTTCTGAAGCAATTTCCTTTAATTTTAAGTGGTTTGATATTTGCATTAGGTTGTTTTGTTTTTTATTTATCTATCTTTATTAAATTCTGTTGAAGACAATCAAGACCTTTTTGGGCAAAGTAAGCGTCTTTCATATTGGAATTTGGATGATGGTAAAACCATTTGGATTCCAATAGAAAGAGGCATTTTATGGATGTAAAAGATATTGAAAATTAGTACTTCCGTTAAAATGTGGGTTCTTATTTAGTTCATTTTGTCCAATTCATTCTTGTTATAGGCTCCTCCCATCTCATTCTAGTGTCCGTATCTAAGTTTCTTTCTTTCTTTTTTCTTTTTTTTTTCCCGTAGTAGTCCACATGAATTTTGTGAATGTTGAGTTGAAATTGAACTACTGATGGAAGATGTACTTGACGATGATGGCAGTGAAGTATGACATTCTTGAACAATACTTAAAAACTTTTGTATTCCTCAAAGAGTGCATAAACCCCATTCTTTACATTCTAAATGCTAACGTAAAATACGTGAACAAGAACCAGGAAAAAATGTAGTCCACAGTTATGATTGATTTAGTTGGTTGATCTATGGATTCATGTATTGTTTGGATGAATTTAGTCTACTTTTCACTAACTAAGTTTTTAGTGAGTTTTACCTCTAATGCACAATAACTGCTGAACTATATATGATGGTAATCTAATTAGGATCAATAGAAAAATTCTGGAGTGGATCCTCCCGGTTTGGTTAGTAATACATGTCCGTTACCATATTTTATGTGATAATTATATAAAATTTATCCCACTTTACTATGTAAACTTTTAGACAAGGTGAAAATTTAACATTCTCGGCACATTCCTACATATTTCCCGCAATGTGCAATTATCTTGATGTTTCCAGTTTTATTTGCAGAATTTTCATTTTACGCCACTAGAAATTATTAATGTTTCATTATATCTGGATTTGAAGTAAATCCTGTGACTTTTTTTGTGAAATCAGAGCAACAACCCATGTCAGATTGAAGTCATTTGCAGTACAGGGACTAAAAAAAATTGTATGAGTGGTTGTTCTAGGAATCAAAGAAGTTAGCTGAAGAATGTTAGATATCAATATTTGGCATATCATTATGATCATTTTTTATATAGCATAATGTTTCATTTGTCCAAAACAGACACAAAAGAAAACTTGAGTACATGTGTGTTTAAAATGATTTTAAAATGTTATTTTTGCTTCTGATTTGTTTTGTTTATAATTAGATGCAATTTCTTATAGCAATACGAATTTCTTGATCTTGATGTTTTTCCATTTTGTTTATCTTTAGGTCTGTCAAATTTTCTCCTCTACCTATCCTGTCAACACTGTACATTGTTATTAACTTATTATTATTATTTGGTCCTTTAAATTTTGCTCATCATCTCTGCATTATGTTCTCTGAGTCTATGTCTTTTTATTTCATTGTACAAGTTCTCCCATTGCTCCTAATACCGTTATTTATCTGCTTCCAGCCGTTTCATGAATCAGTACTTCTTGTTGATTGCTTGCCTTCAACTTTGGTCACTTATAACTCCTGTAAATCCTGCAAGCACATGGGGCCCTCTTATTTTCATATTTGCAGTTTCAGCAACCAAAGAGGCTTGGGATGATTACAATAGGTACCTGTCAGACAAGAAAGCAAATGAGAAAGAAGTATGGGTTGTGAAGCATGGTGTTAAAAAACACGTATGGCATATATTTCTGTACTTAATCATGGAGTTCTTTTTTTTTTTTTTTTTGGCTAAATCCTATAACTAAATAATGTTCTTTAACTGCTTTACTCAAAGACATCTTAACTGTATTTTTCTTTTGTCATCTCCTGATTCATGGAATGAATGATTTTGCTGCATACCAGATGGTTATTGTTACAACTTTTGCCATCAACATTACTCTTTCCTGAAAGTAATAAGGCAAGGCACCATACATGATGTTTGGGGTGATGACAATTGTTGGACACACATTATCTCATGGGTGATTTTTGTAGACTAGTTAATGTATTCCTGAAGAGCCTAAATATGAAGTTGTTTGCCAAAAACTATTGTGGTTACCCTTACTATTTTTTTGAACTTTACAGAGAAAAGTTTCAATTAAGTTCTCTCAAGCTTGAATGTTGTCTCCCTGCATTTGTAGATTCTAATTTTTCAATATTTTATCATAGAAAGAGTTATTTTCTGTCTTACAACATGTCTAAGATTGTAAAAACTCTTTTTGGTAACTGTATTAAGAGATTAGATAACAGCAGTAATCTTTGTTTATAGAGGAAAAGATAATGAGAAATTAGGGAATCTGTGGATTACTTGGACCCAATTGTAACTTGTGATGTGATGGGATTAAGAGCAAAAAAGGTCAAATAGGCTTCATAGCAAAATCCGTCAAAATAGGAGGAAAGATATATAGTACAAAATGGAGAAACAATTGGTCTCTTACCCCGCCCCCTGAACTGTGCTGTCAGTGATGGTCTAAATGCATACAATTTGTATGTGATTTGGCAATATTTCAAAATCAAAAAATTCATCTTCGACCGTAATGAGTGTCATTTCTCCATTCTCACTAGGGGAACAGAATTCTATGAGCATATCTTTTGCCATACCTCTATCCATCATTTCTTTCTATGAGCATATCAACAAATCCAAAAAATTTGTTGATTTTAGTCACACGTTTGGTAGTCTTGGATGTTCAGGATTTTTCCCCATGTACTTCTTCAGATTGGTAAAATCAGATCTCTTCATCTTAAGTCACTTGTCTTTAAATCAGCTCATTTCTTTTACATTGTCTCTTGCAGATCCTTTTGATTCCTCATGAAATTTGCTGTGTGAACCTCTTATACCTGTTTTGCAGATACAAGCACAAGAAATTCGTGTGGGCAACATAGTTTGGCTACGTGAGAATGATGAAGTGCCATGTGATCTTGTTTTAATTGGTTCCTCTGATCCTCAAGGGATGTGCTATGTTGAGGTAAATTTGTATGCTCTCCATGTTTCATTTTTAACATTTTGTTAGTATATGCATCTGCGTGTCAAACGATATCTACATGACCTGTAAAAATAGGTTACCTGTAAGTTCACAGCTGCAGGAATTTAATTTTTCTTCATTTTCTATAATGATCAATAGTGTTGTACTTCCTCTTTAATTGATTGTTTCATACACATTTCTAATGTGAACCATGGTTATAGCTTATACGGAAAAGTTGGGTATAGATAAACACAAGACAAAATGTTGTGGTCTTCTGAGGGATATGATTCTTTTATTGCGTTATTTCATGGTACTGCTATGTCTTGGTCTAAAAAAATCAGGTTTGAATTTGTTAGAGAAGAATTCAAAATTAAAAATTGTAGGTCCTTCCTGTTTATAAATATACATATATGTATATGTAAGTAAATCGTAAGGAGAATTCAAAATAAACATGTCAACCATTTTTCTTTTTCTTTTTCTTTTTTTTATATTGTCATTTCTATATGAATATCCTTTTCTTTCTTGTTTGGGGGTTGACTCATAACTTATTCACTGAATTTGTTTCATACTATAGAAATGCATAGAATGAGTTGTTATTATTCTGATACTTTAGGCTGGAATACATAGGAACTTATATAACCTAGCTATATACATATTAGGTAACTGTCCACTAAGACCAATTACAACATATATACACCTACCCACTAAAGTCAGCCATTATTTATCTGTTCCACTAAGGCCAGCTTTTATTTCTCTGTCTTGATGTGAGTATACAGTAGTAAATTTAGACTAATGACAGCAGGCAAACATAGACCAATGAGAGCTAATTTAAGATCTTCAACACTCCCCCTCAAGCTGGCATGAAGATATCGTTCATGGCAAGCTTGCTGGTAAAACTTTCGAATTGTGCCTTGGAAAGATCCTTGGTAAGAATGTCCGCATCATGGTCTATGGTTGGTATGTAAGACATGCAAATTACACCACTATCCAATTTTTCCTTGATAAGTTTTTATCCGCCTCTACATGTTTAGTCCTGTCGTGTTGACATGGGTTGTATGTAATCGATATTCGATATTGCTGCTTTGTTGTCGCAATAAACCTTAATTGTAGGTGTATGGATCTTCAATTCTTATAAAAAACTTTTTATCTACAAAACTTCATAGAATCCATGTGCCACTGAGTGAAACTCAGCCTTAGTGCTACTTCTTGCTACTACACTCTGTTTTTTACTTCTCCACGTAACTAAATTTTCTCCTACAAATGTGTAATAATTTGAGGTGGATCTTCTATCTCTAACACTCCTTGCCCAATCTGCCTCTGTATAAACCTCAATATGAAGGTATTTTCTATTTTTGAAGAGAAGTCCCTTCCTAAGAGTCCCCAGTGAGTGCATGAACAGGCTTACTACGCTTACTGCAAAAGCTATGTCAGGTAGTGTGTGAGCCAAATAAATTAGTCTCCCAACTAATCTTGGGTATCATTCTTGATCAACTACTTTATCGCCAATTGCTGGTTTGAATCTGTTAAGCTTGAGCTTGGCTCGTTTATATTTTTTTAAACTCTTTTTCGTTCTCTAGCTCTCAAGAGCCTGAATAATTTCTCAAGCTTTGCTCATGAAGTTTAAGAAAGGCTCGGGCTTGTTTAAAAAGTCAAAAAGTCAAATCCAAACTCAAGCTCAAGCTCGTTTAAGCTCAGCTCGGATCGGGCTTATTTAAGCCCGGCTCGAGCTAAGGCTCATTTAGTTTAAAAAAACTATTAAAATTAAATTTAACATTAATAATATTTAAAACCAAGTTTAGTTTTACAACACATTCAAAACTAAATTTCCTTAATGAGTTATTGAAGTCTAAATAAAAAAAAATTAACATTAGATACCATGTCATGACAAAATGATCAAATTTACATCACGAGTCTTCTCCTAAATTAATCAAATACAATTTTTGTAATTCTTTTGGCCGAGTCTTGTATTCAATTGAGTTTTTGAAATAATAAAACAAAAACAATTTGACAAATTAACAAAAAATATACATGTAATAATCACCTAAATAAAACATGAATTTTCCTATATATTGGTTGTAAATTATAAAATTCAAGATGGAATTCTAAAGTAATTGATTGTTCTCAATGTAAAGTAGGTAAGAAAACACCTAATAATTAAATTCCCACATTTTATATCATGATTATGTAGGAACTTTCAATTCATAACTTGAAAGTAACTTTTTAAATTTCTTAAAACAAATAACTAAAGAATCCTACTTATAGGATAAAACAAATTACACATTATATAAAAATTGTAATATAAAAATCTTTATATATATATTTTTTGAAAACATAATATGAATATATATAATAAATCAATTATATCATACTTATAATATAAAATAAATTATTATATTTATATCAAAAGCTCTTTTAGGCTCGCAAGCCTAAATAAAAAAATACATGAGTTCGGGGGTGGCTCGTCTAAAGCGAGTCGAATTCGAGCTTTTATCGAATCGAGCCCAAACCGTTCACAAATAGTCTCGTCTCAATTACACCCCTAGTTCTAGTTTCAAGTTAGGCTCAATCAGAATATTTGCTGCCCTACGACATGTGATGCTAGTCTCTTTGAATAAATGTAGAACATACTTTCGTTGGTTTATGAAGATTCCTTCCTTGGACCTAGCAAATTCCATGCCGAGAAAGTATTTTATTGTTCCTAGATCCTTGATCTCAAATTCAACATCTAACTTTTTTTCAAGTTGTTAATTGTATGTGGTCATCCCCTGCCACAATTATATCTACATATACAATCAAGATAGCCTTTTTTTCCTTCAGTTGAGTGTTTAAAGAACAATGTATGATCAGCTTGGCTTTGAGTGAAGCCATGCTTTCTAACAACATTTCCAAACCGCTCAAACCACGCTGCTCTAGGTGATTGTTTTAAACTATACAAGGATTTCCTTAGCCTGCATACTTTCCTTCTTCCAAGACATTCTTCGAATCCTTATGACAAATCTATATAAACTTCTTCTTGAAGATCTCCATTTAGGAATGCATTTTGTACATCCAATTGATGGAGTTGCCAGTCGTAATTAGCTGCAAGAGAAAGAAGTATTCTGATGGAATTTATGTTAGCAATAGGAGCAAAGGCATCTTGATAGTCAATGCCGTGAATTTGAGTGAATCCCTTTGCTACAAGTCTTACTTTGTATCTTTCTACACCATCTGCTTTACACTTCACAGTAAATACCCACTTACACTCAACTGTCTTCTTATTGGTTGGTAGATTAGTTATGCTCCAAGTGTTATTCTTCCCAAGAGCATTCATTTCTTCCATTACTGCTAATTTCCAATTCGAATCACCTAATGCTTCTTGAATATTCCTTGGAACAAACAGATTAGTAATCCTAGACACGAAAGTTTTATGATTGTCAGATAATCTTTCATAGGACAAATGTTTAGCAATAGGATATATGGTGCAAGTTCTGGTTCCTTTCCTTAGAGTTATTAGAAGATAAAGATCATTTAAGGCAGGGTCAAGTAATTTAAATGGTGGAGAAGGATTACTTTGAGTGGTTGTAGAGGGATCATTGTTTGAAGATTCCTAAATTAGCTGTTATTGGTCTATATTTGTTGTTGTATACTCACACCAAGACAAAGAAATAAAAGATGGCCTTAGTGGAGCAGATAAATAATAGCTGGCCTTAGTCGACAGGTGTATATTTGCTATAATTGGTTTTAGTGGACAGTTAACTAATTTGTATATAGCTAGGCTATATAAGTTCCTATGTATTCCAGCCTAAAGTATCATAATAATAACTCATTCTATTCATTTCTATATGGTATCAGCTGTTTTATTCTAGGCAAAATTATTGTTTTTATTGTTGATTCTGTTTGTGTTTGGGTTAAATCCGGTGACCCCTTTGTCTCACCACCTGCCCTATAAGTTACGCCACCTCAAGATTGGCCGGATTCTCTTTTTTCTAGTGACCAAATTCTCGGCAACTAGGTCCCATGAGCTGCTGATCGGAATCTAACCCGGGGATTTTTTTTTTTTTTGGAAACCATATTTTCTTCCTTCCACAATGTCCACAACCTTTTCTGAATCCTCATCGTGGCCTGAACCTCAAACTGCTCGAAATGCATATGAGAGTCATCCTATTTAGATTACCACCATTCAGCTCAATCGAGACAATTTTCTTTGATGGTCACAGTCCGTTCGAATGTATATCAGAGGGAAGGGTAAGACTCACTATATAACAGGGGATGCAAAGCAGCTTGATGTGGAAGATCTAGCTTATGCCATTTAAGATGTAGAAAATTCAATGGTCATGATCTGGTTGGTTAATTCCATGATTAAAGAGATTGGTGCAAATTACATGTGCTACTTTATTGCCGAAGATCTGTGTGATAATGTGCAACAAATATATTATGATTTCGAGAATTAATCTCAAGTCTATGAGCTAACTTTACGACTTGGAGAAATTTGCCAAGGTGAGGATTCTGTTTCTAAATATTTCAACTTAAAAGTATATGGCAGGACCTTGACTTATTCAATGAGTACGAATGGAAATCATCGGAGGACTGTAACCATTACAAGAAGATGATAGATGTCAATCGAGTGCTCAAATTCCTTAATGGATTGAATGCTGAATTTGATCAGGTAAAGTGGCTGAATTATTGAAAGAAACCCATTGCCTCCTATTGGAGAAGTATTTGCTGAAGTACGAAGAGAGGAGAGCCGTAGACGTGTGATGTTGGGAAAGAAAATTTTTGGTTTTATCGAACCTATAGAAGGGTCAGCTTTGGCCATCCCCAAAGCCAGTCATAGATCATCCCAAAACCAACATGGAGCAGACAAAAACTTATTACGTTGCGATTACTGTGGCAAAACACGCCATACAAGGAAGACCTGTTACAAATTACATGATAGACCATTCAATGGAAAGGAGAACAAACCAAGCATGATCCCCCATGTGGGAAATCAAAAGAACCACCCGGTTGCTAATGGAGCTGAATCTTCTCCATTCAGTAAGGAGTAGTTAGATCATCTTTTTAAGTTGCTGAAATCTAATTTTTTACCTATTGGTTCTTTCCTTATATCATTGATTCTGGGGCTTCTGATCACATGACATGTTCTTCATATTTGTTTAGTTCATATTTTCCCTGTTTAGGTGCCTAGAAAGTAAGAATAGATGATGGCAGTTTCTCACCAATTGTAGGCAATGAACATGTTAAAATTTCTAAACAAATAACTCTTAATTCAATGATAGAGAAGATTGCAGGCAAGTTTGGGAACATTTAAGACTGAAATAAGAGTTATTTGGTCTACCATGTAATTTGTATCAGGTCTCCCTTGTCTGGCTTGTTTTGCCATAGTAATCACAGCGTAGTAACTTTTTGTCTGCTCCATGCTAGTTTTGGGATGATCTGTGACTGATTTGAGCTTTGGGGATGACCAAGGTTGACCCATCTGTAGGTTCGATAAAACCAGAAATCTTCTTCCCTAACATCACACTTTTGCGGCTCTCCTCTCTTCGTACTTCAGCAAATACTTCTCCAATCATAGGTAGTGGGTTTCTTCCAATAATTCGACCACGCACCTCATCAAATTCAACGTTCAATCCAACAAGGAATTTGAACACTTGGTTAACATCTACCATCTTCTTGTAATGGTTACAGTCCTCCGATGATTTCCATTCGTACTTATTGAATAAGTCAAGGTCCTGCCAAATTCTTTTGAGCAAGTTGAAACATCTTAGCGAATTTCTCCAAGTCGTAAAGTTAGCTTATAGACTTGAGATTGATTCTCGAGATCGGAATACATTTGTGACACGTTATCCCACAGATCTTTGGCAGTGGAGTAGCATATGTAATTTGCACCAATCTCTTCAATCATGGAATTAACCACCCTGGTCATGACCATTGAATTTTCATGTGCTGGGTCTTCCACATCAGGCTGCTTTGCATCCCCTGCTATGTAACCAATTTTTCCCCTCCTTCTGATATACATCCGAAGGATTCAGACTTGGTTGTGGACATTGTGGAAGGAAGAAATATGGTTTCAAAAAAAAAATTTCTACTAGTCAGATTCTGATCAATAGCTCATGGGACCACCTCGTCGGGAATTTGGTTGTCGAAAAAAGAGTATCCGGCCGATCTTGAGGTGGCGCAACTTATAGAGCAGGTGGTGAGACAAATTGGTCACCGGATTTGTGACCCAAATAGAATCAACCTTTAAAAACCCTAATTTTGCCCAGAATAAAACAGCTCTGATACCATAAAGTAACGAATAGAATGAGTTGATATTATTCTGATATTTTAGGCTGGAATACATAGGAACTTATATAGCCTAGCTATGTATAAATTAGGTAACTGTCCACTAAGACCAATTATAGCATATATACACCTGTCCACTAAAGCCAGCTATTATTTCTTTATCTTGGTGTGAGTATACAGCACTAAATTTAGACCAATGACAGCAGCAAATATAGACCAATGACAGCTAAGAATCACCTACATAGCATATGAATCTGCAGAATTTATTGGGTGAGAGTTGAATCTCGAATCTATTTTATCAGTCAAATGGAGTATCAAAGGTCTGGGCTTTTCTTACGTATAATTAATTATATTGATCATGGTCAGATCAATCCTTTATTATGTAAATTTTTGAAAAAACACTTCATCTTATTCTAATGTTTTTAAAGTATCAAGAATCATTAAGGGCCAACATTCAGAAAAGGATAAAAAGATACAGAGTGAAATTCTGTTTTTAAGTCTGCATTAGTTGCTTATGAATCCGGTTATATGAATCTTGTTCTCATCGGCTGTCTGCTAATGAACCACATGAAACTTTTTACTTCCATCTATTAAGCAGTATTGAGAGTATCTATGTATGTTCTACTTCAATTAAGATTAATTATATGGAAAGTCTCACTGTAACTCAACTCTTAGGTTGCCAGAATCAAATTTTCCTGATTTTGGGAGGTGTACCATCAGCAATATGTTTCTTTTTCGACATTTATGGGAATGTAAGAACTAAGAACATAAATCCTTTTTTACTTGCTGCTCTTGATGCATATGACTCTGCATGATATATTAGGTGAGAGTTGAAACTAGGTTGTTGGTAAAATGAAGTACCAAGATCTGGCTTTTGGTACTTGATTTACCTCTAATCAATTATGGTAATCTAGGCCAGATCAATTTTCTAGTATGTAAATTATTGGAAAACTGCTCTTCATCCTTGTGTCATGTCATTAAGCTAAAGTATCGAGTATCATCTGAGGACTGAAAAAAGGATTTACAGTGCAATTTTTTTGGAATTCTGTATCTGTTGCATATGGGTCCAGTGTATATGAATTTTGTTCTCACCATTTACTGGTGAACTGTGTCGAAGTTTTGACTTCCAAAAATGGTCCTCTTACATCTGTTTTGCTTAAAAAAAATCAACTGTGGAAAGTTTCTTTGTAACTTGACTCTTAGCTGCTAGGATCAAATTTTTCTTAATTTGGAGGGATACCATTGGCAATATATTTCTTTTAACATTTCTGGGAATGTAACAATGTAAGTCCTTTTCTAGACTGCTGCTCTTGATGGTGAGACTGATCTTAAGACAAGGGTAATACCTTCGGCTTGCATGGGAATAGATTTTGAGTTACTGCATAAAGTCAAGGTAATATGATCTTACATTTCTCATAGCCATAAACAGGTTTTGAGAATATTCATGTGTACCAAATTGTCTTATGGGTTTGCCATGTTTACCTGGCAGGGTGTAATTGAATGTCCAATTCCAGATAAAGACATCAGAAGATTTGATGCAAATTTGCGATTATTTCCTCCATTTCTTGATAATGATGTATGCCCTCTAACCATAAAAAATACAGTCCTTCAATCATGCTACTTGAGAAACACGGAGTGGGCTTGTGGTGTTGCTGTATACACAGGTATGTTTATCTCTTATTATTACAGCCATATTTCAGTTGCTAAAACTTAGATTTGCCTAATTCCCTTGGAGAAGGAATTATTCAATTTCATACACATCTAGGCATATAGATATTAAGTTTTTCTTTTCTTAAATAGATGTTGATGGAGTTGGATGGAAAAGTATTTTGTTCTTTCTCTGTTTCTGTCATACAACAACCTAGTTGGGTTGCTGGGTTTGGTATTTTTACGCTCAAAAATGCACTGATGGGTCATCACTATCAGAGTGTCATAGGATTGGAAGTACAGGGAAATAATATAATTTCCAAGTGCAATATAGTATAAGACAGCAGAATATATGCCTTAATTTGATCAGTCAAAGAATTTTATGCTCTTACGAAGAAATTAATCATGAATAACTATGTGATGACACTAAAATGGTCTTTTTCTTCATCAAAAGGATTAGCTTCTATAGTAAATTGGGCTTTCTATACCTTCAACTGTTTCTAGTCCCTATCCCTAGGAATCTGAATAACGACATGTACTGAAATGAATTGTGAAGTAGTTTGTTTCTTTAAGCAATCAGAAAAATACATTTGACATAGTGACATTTATCATCTCCCACTGTTGTAAGTTTTGCTAAAGAGAGATAATTAAATAAAGTTTATAAGCAGTTCTCTGGAAATCCAATTATCACTATCTTAGAGTAAATATGCTCTGGAACAACTAGTCTGATGTTCTATCATCATTTATTTAACTAAAAATTTTGAATTAGAGAAAGTTATTGATAAATGGAATCTAAGAAAGTTAGGATGCTAAATAGTGCACATCAGTTTTGTACTTTTCCTGTGCAATTTTTATTAGGAAAGATAATTCGCAAAGTCTATGGCTTACATCAACTAATTGATGAAAAGATCTTTAGAATCATTCTTTACCTTTCAGATATCTCACTGGAGTTGCACTGATGTGGTAACTTCTGTTATCTTTGATGGGGTAAACTAAATGCTAGATTTTACTTATATATTAACATTTTTAGATTCTTTTTGGTTATTTTGCTTTCACCTTTTCTAGTTAGCTATAGGACAACATTGAGGTTTAATCAAGTATGTACGTTACAAATTATTTGCCCTTTGTTGAACTGATGATATACTCTTTGCTTGCTGCTTCCAGTCAAATTCTTGGTTCCTGTTTCCCCTGTACTTGGTGGTTTCTCATGATTCCTAATGATTTTTGTTGTATGAATTACTTTTACTAATTTTAGTTACTTTTTCAGGCAATGAAACCAAGTTGGGTATGAGTAGAGGTGTTCCTGAACCAAAACTTACAGCTATGGATGCTATGATTGACAAGCTTACTGGGGCTATTTTTGTTTTTCAAATTGTAGTAGTTGTTGTCTTAGGGATAGCTGGAAATGTCTGGAAGGACACAGAAGCTAGAAAGGTTGTTACTTATTTGATGCTTCTATTCATGTGCAATACGAAGTAGTTTATAGTACCTTACAGATATGTTTAGGATTTTTCTTCCTATATGCTCATCACTTTCATTAGAAGAGCATGAAAATTCCATTTCTTGATTTCAAGTGCTGTAGTTTTGGCATGTCTGCGGGTTGAGTCAGAAGCACTCACACTTCAGCTCACTAAATTTATACTCGAAAGTGAATTGTCTTAGTTGGGACAAATTTTGCTAAATCATTAGGCATAGTTTCAGATATTGCATTTACCTGTTTGGTTTTTGTCATAATGATAGCTTTATGTTAGTTTTGGGTTGAATTTCTTTCAGCAATGGTATGTCCAATACCCAAGTGAAGGACCATGGTATGAGTTGCTGGTTATTCCTTTACGCTTTGAGCTTCTCTGCTCCATCATGATTCCTATATCTATAAAGGTAAGCATGATACTTATCAATTCTGCTGACGAATCTTCTGTTATCCTCCCTTTATATGTTTAGTTCTTATTGGATATGTTGAAGAGGTGGTTTACATGGAATATAAAAAGCCGACACTTGTCATTATATTGTTGGTCTAGTAGAGAAGGTAAGAGAATGTAATAGAGTATCAGTCAACTCTTTATATTAGTCACATTTTTTTAATGTCACCTCATTGTTGTTACTATCTATTCAAGTTGTTTCATTTTAAGGGATCTTAAACTTCTGCCTCCTTTAACATCTTAAGCTAATAGAGGAGTTGAGTTTAACCACTTAACAAGTCCCCGCAAGTATGGACTGGACACAAATTCTTAGTAAGGCTCAACAAGGTTAACAACAAATGGGCAAAACAACAATTTTTATGTAGTCGAAGACATAACCTTCTATTCTGTACCATGTTAAATCTCCTCTCCTCTAAAAGATTAAGTTAATGGAATTGTTGAATTTAACCATTAAACAAGATTAAAAAATGAAGTTGGATTATTTATTTCATGTCTTTTGGGATAGAATGATAAACTGAGTAAACAAAGAGGGAGGGTGCTTTTAACAATTGTAGTGGGTTATGGTTTAGGCCTCGAACATATGAGAGAGGATATGAGCCAACAATTGGCTGTCCCTGAACATGCTTTTTCTGTTCACAAAGATGCAGCGTTTTTTTTTTTTTGTGAATTTCCAATTTAATGAGAAATCTCTTCATTTCCTTGGTTGTCATTTAACTCCTTTTGGCTCAATTAAGAGAACATAATATCATAAATTGATGTTCACAAAGAGAAAAAGTTGTTCAACATTCTTTAAAGAAAGGTGTGATCATGACATTGAATGTTACTATTTATGGTATATTTTCTAAATCTTATCTATAAGATTTGGGAAAATGGATCACTGAAATTTATATTTGAAATATCAATCTTCTCTCTCTCTCTCAATTCTGTGGCCTGTTGTAGACATTAGCTCTTTATTGTGTGCCTTTGTATTTTGTTAGATTAGTTTGGACATTGTATGAAGTAGCTCTTAATGAATTTGTGATTGATCGCACTCTGATATTATGAAATATTTTCCTAGTACACTCTAGCATGTTGACATGAAAGCCTAATGTGGAACTCTATTTATTCTTTGCAAAGAAGTGGAGTCTAGTTTCCCCGTAAATGGTGAAAAGTGCTTGCGAAGGTATTACCAATTCTAGCCATCTAAATGGTTCATTTTCAGATATACCCACTCTTTTAAAAAATTTCACAAGATATCCATGATACCCCCTTAAATATCTAAACATTATTCCCATTCAAAAAATTTACATAACTTCACAGACCTTATTGCTTGTTATTTCTGTGTTTGTTATTAAGATTACATTTAGTTATTTGGGTGTTTCGGTGTTTGTTATTAAGATTTCATTTAGTCATTTAGGTATTTCAGTGTTTGTGGGTTGTGAAAAATTGAACTTTTTTTACTCGTTTGTAGATGGGTTGCCATGAATTGTTATTTTGGGCTTCCTTGGGTTGGTTTGTATTGAAAATGGTGGTTGAAAACTGTGAAAATGGATGTCAACGTGTTGGAGAAGACTATTGGTAGCTTGTTGTGCAAGTTTCAGAAAAACCAGCTTAGTTTTGAGCTGATTGCTGTGAAATTTGAGCCAGTTGCACTGAAACCAGCTCAAAAACTGTGCCGGTTTCAGACTTAAAATCAAAGAGTCAAAATGGGTATACGATTATAAGTGCATAGCCAATTGAGTAATATTTTGATAAATCTGAAAAGAAACTACTCAAATGCCAAATTTTGAAAAAACCCCATTAACCGACTTAGGTGTAAATATTTGAAAAGTATGATCTTAAGAATTTTTCGGACCATAAGGGTTTTAGTGTTGCAGCTTCAGATAATGAGCAGCATCTCTGTGGCAGGTCTCCCTAGATCTTATGAAAGGCTTGTATGCGAAGTTCATTGACTGGGACAGTCAAATGATTGATGCGGAAACTGGGACTCTAGCTCATGCTGCAAAGTAAGAAATGTGTTCGTTTTAAGGACTTTTCATATTCAAACATGGAAATCTAATGTTTTGTATCTTGAATATGACAGCACAGCAATCAGTGAGGATTTGGGTCAAGTTGAATATATATTGACTGACAAAACAGGCACTCTAACAGAAAATAGAATGATATTCAAAAGATGTTGCATAAGTGGATCTTTCTATGGTAATGAGGCTGGTGATGCTTTGAAAGGTATTTTCATACTTTTCTGTAAATAATTCCTATCACTTCTTTACTCTTTGTTAGATTATCTTTATTGAGATAAGTATGTTAGAATACATCTTCTGTAGCCAGTGGTTCAAGGTCAATGCTCTGTTGCCACATAAATGTGTTTTGTTCTTGGAGGATTACAGATACCAATTTTTTCTTCTGTAGGAAAAAAATTTGCTTATATGCTACATATGATGAGGTTGTGCAACAAGATAGTTTTTTCTTTTAATTTGTGTCAAATTTCCTCCTTGGATGAGTACATCATGAAGAGGCCAACTCCCAATTGCAGCAGTGCTAATGTCTTCAGTGAACTTAAATTTCTCTTCTGTAAAAATCTTTTTGGTCTCCGGATTCATATCCCCAAACTAAAATAGAAAAACATAAAATGTACTAGATATTGTAGACATTATAGATTATTATTATTAGGTAATGTATAAGTGATTGTATTGTTGGAGCTGAAGAATGTTTCGGTTATATATTGTCAATTGCATGTAAGATCATTTGACACACTTCTACCGAATATCCTTTTGAAATGATTATTGATGTCTTCAGTTCCTTGCATCTCTCTTCTGCAAAGGATTTGTTTGGTTTTCAGATTGAAATCCCAGATATGAATAGAAAAGTTAAAAAGAATAGAGTATAATTTGTTCCCTTCTATGTTTTTTGTGGTACTCTTAATGTGATGGTAGTAGTGGAATGCCCTGTGTTGTGGTGTGTTTATATAGCAAAATGTTAAATGGTTGAATTCAACATCTTTCTATCTGTTTAAGCTTTTAGATGGCCTCGAAATTTAATATAATGTGTTTTGACTCATTTCTTTGCTCACTATTATGTTATTGACCACGTGTGGTGCTTGTTATTGAAAAATTGTGGTCGACCCACATGTGAGAGGATGTGTTAAATTATTGAAAAATTCTGATGTTATTAAGTTTTCAGAATATTATTCTTTTGTGTAAACAGTAAAATATCATTTTTTCATTTCCTTTTTTTGAGGCTAAAAGGACCTAATGTATAAATAAAAAATATTAAAGATCTAAAAAGTGAGAAAAAAAAGGGTTTAAGAAGCTAGGTTGAAAGGTAAAAATTGTTTGAGGATGAAATGTACAATTTATCTAACTGGTTAAATGGCTAAGATAGGAAATCTTATTATATCCGTCCTTGGTATATATTTTTTCTGTATCTAAGATAGAAGAGAGAAATGTTTTTTGCTTCTCATTTCTAGTTCATGTTTGTATCTTCTGCGATTCAAGCTTGTAACCAGAGATACTGGGGACTTTGGCATGTGTAAAATAGATTAATCAACTTAATGCCCCATGCATGCTCTTATGAACTCCTTTATGGGGCATAATTATAGGATTTAGCATATTTGCTTGAAATTGATTCTTGCTTAGGCCAAAATTCTAATTATTGTTAACCGTATGAGTATAAAATGGAAATGTCCAACTGTCCTTTCTTTATGCAGGCATTTAAGATCTCTTTTGAAAACTGAAGTGAATATGTTTCATTTGGTGATAAACAGATGAGGAGTTAAATAATGCTGTTGCCAATGGTTCTCCTGATGTTATTCGATTCATCTCGGTTATGGCACTGTGCAATACGGTGATTCCTATTCGAGGGTAGCCAAATTACCATTCTTCACTTTGAAGAAAATATTATTTCTTTTTAACTTACTATATTTTTAAATCAGATGCATGGTCTGTTTCCTGTGACAATGATTTTAATTTTGTGCTCATATTATTTTATATATCTTGTCTTTCTGCAGCAAAAATGGAACAATGTTGTATAAGGCCCAATCTCAAGATGAGGAAGCTCTCGTCCAAGCAGCTGCCCAATTGAATATGGTTTTGGTCTGCAAAAATGCAAACATCCTTGGTATGTAATTCTAGACTTTAACTTTTGAAGCCAATTTTCATGACTAGCAGATTTTCCATTTTTTTAATTGTGAACTAATCCACTTTTCTTGCTTGTGCAGAAATAAATTTTAATGGTTCTTTTATTCAGTATGAAGTTTTAGATATACTGGAGTTCACTTCTGATAGAAAAAAGATGTCAGTAGTTGTCAAGGACTGTCGAAATGGAAAAGTTCTTCTTTTGTCGAAAGGTGCAGATGAGGCAATTCTTCCATTTGCATCTGCTGGTATGATCTTTTGTCAACTTATACATCTGTTAATATATGAATATGTGAAATGGATAGTTGTATGGCCAACGATGAACTGATTGTTTTTAAATAATAGCCGTGGAAGGTTATTTTGTTCTTTTGATATGCTTGTCAGTCTGAACGTCGAAGTAAAAGATAAGTAGTTCTGAAGCAGTAAATGTACATACACGACTTTAGCTAGGTAGTTAGAACATGTATTTTAAGAAACCTATCATTATGGTGATAAACTAACTGAACTTGTGAATGATTCTAGTAGTTCAAATATCCAGTTGAAATTTATTGTTGGGTAGACATTTTTTTCATGTGATATAAATTGACCGTACATGAAAAACATCAGAATAAAGGATGTTTGCAGGTTTCAGTTTTCACTCATGTTCTTTAATCTGACCTTTTGGTTCAACTCCAACTCATTCTTTTTGGTGAAGACTGCTTCTCTGCATGCAGAATAAATATTTCTTCCTCAATTTGGTTGCTGGATTATGTACTTCTACTTGAAACTGTGTTGGGAATTTGTCACCCGGTTTTTGTTGACATATTTTGCAACTAAATATGTGATTCTTTGAATTAGATATCTCTTTGTTCTGCACTTATATTTGCACTTATATGTGATTCTTTTTTAACACTTTTTTGAAGACAATTCCTTTTGATCAAATAACTTTTAGGACAACAAACAAGGGTCATTTCAGAAGCTGTAGAGCACTATTCTCAGCTTGGTCTGCGGACATTATGCTTGGCTTGGCGTGAACTGGAAGAAGATGAATACCAAGAGTGGACTTTAATGTTTAAAGAGGCTAATAGTACCTTAGTTGACAGAGAGGTGATACTTGCATTATAGCATTGCTTCCTTGTTTTTCATTTTTTTGTAGTTGACAAAATATTAACTATCATATTCCTTATTTCGGGATGAAGTGGAGGGTGGCTGAGGTATGTCAAAGATTGGAGCATGGCCTTCAGATTCTTGGAGTGGCTGCAATAGAGGATTGTTTACAGGTGGCACCATGTGTTTAGCTTGCTAGTTTTTTCTTGGAATCATAATTGGAGATCTGGCTTGTTTTCTATGTAAAGGTTTACTGTTTTATTCTTTTATTTCTATATTTAGATTCTAACCTTGGCTCTATGGATTTATGTTGTTATCTAGGATGGTGTACCAGAAACGATTGAGACACTTAGAAAAGCTGGAATAAACTTCTGGATGCTGACAGGGGACAAACAGAATACTGCCATACAGATTGCATTGTCATGCAATTTGGTTTCTCCAGGTTCTTTTTGCTCTACCTTTTCATAGTCCTATAAACATTATGTTCTGTTCTAAAATGTGGTTTCCTCTCAGAAAAGTTGATTTTTCTGTGTTCTTTTGGTCTCTTGTAGCATTCACTGTATAATTGTGCATTGCTTTCTGGTCCTTACTCCTTACGAGCAAGTAATAATGGAAATAAAAATGACCTGTGCTTGCTGGTTCAAAAACAGCTGCTTTTTAAAAAAAATTTTAGTTTAAAATGAGCTATAATTTATATGTTTTTAACTGCTCATTGGTTCAGATTTTTAGCTTAAGAAAAGCTTAGAAGCCATGGAATAGCAACCCAAGAGGTGCTTATTCATTCAGATTCTCCAGTGGGAGAATTTAGGACAAAATTTGCCCTCTCTCCTCATGCAAATTACTACAGACCTTTTATCCCTTTGCATCACAGTCCTCACCTCTCCATTCTTTCTTTTGCCATTGCTGATGCTATTTCTTAAGTGCTCCTCACCTCCACCACTCTACATTGAGGTTTCATTGGAGGCTCTGGTTTTTCTCTACCAACACCGGTGATACATCAAGGGAGACCATCAAATGGTTTTCTTTTAGCTCCATAAAAGATCCTCTATATTTAGAAGATTAATCTTCATAAACATCTAAACTATTTTGAGTTTTGAAGAATGGTAATTCCTTTTTATCATCTTTGAAGTAGTGTGATATTCATGAAATGTTTCTTTAGCTGGAATGTTCAGTGGGACGAAGGGAGTTAATCCAATAGAAGAACAAGAGAGAGAAATAGAGAAGTGGTCTTGCAACCATGACTTTTTTTGGTGTGTTTTAATCATATTCTTTTGTTGGATTGAGGAATGAAACAATGGCAGAAACTTTTTTATTTTTTAATAAATTTTTTACTTTAGAAGTACAGTTCAATTTCACAAA
>JAWZTD010000004.1:526274-537208 GCA_035221335.1 Echites panduratus | reverse complement strand
CCTTTGCTCTCCACGTGTTTGTCCCGAAAACGATGTCTGTCTCATGTTTCAATTGGAATGTTATAGGTCATGAATTTGCATCTGGAGTTCTTGTAGGCAATCAGAATTTTGAAGTTCATTTACAATGGCAAAATGTTATCTGGCCAGTGGGACAGGACTTCGTTTAGTCAGAAGTTTTCTGGAATCATTATTCATGAAAGGGTTATTAATTACTGTGATGTCTGTCTATAGTCTTTGATATAGCAAAATGATAGTATCTTGACACACTAAGTTCTGTTACGATCCTAGCTATCTTCTAGGATTTCCTTTCCTTCAACCAATGAATGCCTTCTACTGCAGCTGTTATTTTATATGCTGAATTTTTTGTAGCTATAAAATATCTCAGAAAGATTGTGATGTCTGTCTTTCTCTGCTTCATATTACTGGAGAGAGTTGATCTAAAGTTATCCTTTACTAATTTTTTAATTGTGTTAGTCTTGGTTACAAATTTGCCAGCTAAATGCTAAAGGAGAAAAATGTTTTACTTGAAGTTGAAGAAGTCTTCGACATAACTTTTTGTGAATTTTTGTTTTAATAATTCTACATCTCACATGTTGACAGAGCCTAAAGGTCAGCTACTCCTGATAAATGGAAAAACTGAAGATGAAGTATGCCAAAGTCTTGAGCGAGTTCTACTGACAGTGAGAATAACAGATTCAGAGCCCAAGGTATGATGATAAATGTTTGCAGTTGAGCCTCTCTCCAACCACAGCTGCGTGTTATTTTTCCAGTTGCATTTACGAATTCAGGATCAAGGGTTCTGCTATGCGAGATAATTTAGTGGGCCTTATTTTTGAATTGATTACAGTTATTTCTGTGTTATTCTTTTCATGTTAATTGCAGTTGGGAAAAAAAAGGAGTTTCAGTTATTGACCAGCATAAGATTTCCTTTGCAGACAAAGTTAGATTATTAATGACAAGAAGTACAGAGAAGAGGGTTGTTTAAGAAAGAAAATTAAGATTATATAATTTCCAAATCCCTTTATATTCGCTCATAATTTCTTCAGACATGCCACATACTTACTACCTAATGAAAGAACTCTTCCTCAAATTAAGGTCCTGGGCTTGTATATTGATATTAAAATCTTTTGATTCTTTTCAACCTATATCAAAGGATTGTAGCAAGAGATTCTCTGTCAATTACTCTATCCAAAACCAAATGATTTCATGTTTCTGAATTCTAGAACCTTGATGGTACAAATCCTCTTTTCATTGACAAAAGTGTAAAGCTCCAATTCCATCCAAACTTTGAAATTGGTGACAATAGAGAAAAATAAAGATGGTACTGGACTTGCATTTAAAATATGTTTCTTAAATAAAAGTTTTACAAGGCCTTCTAACCTGCAATACATCTTTGCTTTGGCAAGTCTTTTGTAAAATGACCCATGTGCCATGGCAATCATGTCTTGTTTCTTTTTTTGGTGTGGAATTAACTATTTGTTATAAACCTTAATTTCAGTCGGATCCTTTTTGCTAAACAATGAAGTCAAATTATGTGTGAACTTTTACAAGTTGAAAGGAATTGGATTTATACCAGGAAAGAGTCCAGGTTTCTTCGCTAGTCTATAGCCAAAAACTGTGCTTATAGTATCATATTCTTTAATAAACCTTAGGTAGTTCTAATATATAAGATTTTAATGGAGATGAAATTTAGCATGCTAATCGAATAGGAGGTCATTTTGTCAACTCCTGTTACTAACAAAAGTTTGTGTTGTTTAGCTGCATTGTTGTTGACCACGTATTGGGTCTACATTGAGAATGTGTTCATGCATACACATAAGGAGACATGTTAAGGGGTTAAATTGAATACCTCTCTATCAGCTTCAGCTTTTAGAATATACAGAATTTAACACAGGTTATTCTGCAGACTTCACTTCAAATGGTGGCTCTATAATTTTCCTATATGGCACTTGATTTTCTCAAGTTTCTAAGATATGATGTTTTAAAGGCATTTATGCTTTGGTTTACTAGTTAATTCTCTTTTACAGATCTTTCCAATCATATTTGTTCCAACTTTTATCATTTTGGCATGACTCGTGTTTTATTGTGGCAGGATGTGGCATTTGTCATTGATGGCTGGGCTCTTGAAATTGCTCTAAAGCATTATCACAAAGCTTTCACAGAATTAGCTGTATTGTCAAGGACAGCTGTATGTTGTCGTGTTACACCATCTCAAAAAGCTCAGGTACCTTATTTGCTCCTGAGTTCCATTTCATTTGGTCGAGTAGATTTTATTTCGGTCACTAAAGAACTCCAAGTTCAAACATTTTGTTGTAAAGCCTAAAACTGTTTTCCTTCCAATAATTTCTAAACTGCAAAGTAAAATATGTAAGATAGTTGTTGCAAATGAATTCACAATACTTCAATAGTGAATTATAGTTTTCAGTTCCTTCTCAACAAAAACATGCATTCATTGCTGCTCTGTCACTAGATAAATGGGCTTCTGTAATCCACATGCCAAATTATGCTCTTTCAACTGTTGCAAATGCTTGCTTGCATCGTTTTTTTTCTCTTCTGGCATATAATTTCCGTAGTCTTCTCTGCATAGTGACAAAAGTATAGCTGCATTATTATCAGAACTCAAATGTCAGAAAACCACGACATCTTTATCACTTCGTAATTAAAAGAGAGTACAGAACATAGCTGCTTGCATAAATGATGTGTTATTGGAACTCCATTTGTTTTTGTACTCTAGACCTTTGATGGCAGTTACAATGAAAAAGCACAGTGCCACAAAGGACAAGACATTTTTGCCTTGAAAATGTTGGTAAAGTGAACTTTAAATCATTCAAACCTGAAGTAGAAAAATTTCTGCTACATTTGCAGTTCAAAACATTGAGTCCATAAATGGAATTAAGCTCCGTCCAAACAGAGAATGGGTGTGAACTCTTTATGAACCACTACATTCGAGCCAGATAATCATTTTCTATTCAATAGAAGCATCATGCCAAATGTTCTCAGTTATTCCATCAGAAATTACTGAGTACAGCTACTATTAATTGGGTGATAAAAAATAAAGCTTGTGAAGATCCGTAGTTGAAGATTTCTAATTTAAAGTTAGTGATATTTTCTTAATTAATTATTTTCGTTAAAGTTATTTAATGTTCATTTTTTGCTATATTGTGTTTCTTGATGCCTGGAATGAAATTTTGATAATCATACTATCTTTAAAATGCAAACAAGAAAAATATGTGAAAGATATGAAAGAAATTCCATGGTCATCTGTAATTGCCCTAGGAAATGCAGTCTATCTGTCGTAACATTAGTTTACAGTACTCTTCGTTCCTAAATTCCAGATTTGTCTATTATGGTTGTTTCCTTGTTCTGTCTAAAACTTTTTGAAATGCATTTTACTATTCTTTCCAGCTTGTAGAACTATTAAAATCATGTGAGTATAGAACATTGGCTATTGGAGATGGTGGAAATGATGTGAGAATGATACAACAAGCGGATATTGGAGTTGGCATAAGCGGTAGAGAAGGATTGCAGGCAGCTAGAGCAGCTGATTATAGTATTGGAAGTGAGCTGTTATTCCTAAATTTTTTTAATTGTTTCATTCTCTGCCTTTGATATTATTACTCTGCCTTTCCCTCACCCTCTCCGCTCTCCTGTCTCTCCCTTTGTCTGTGTGTGTGGGACATAAGTTGTTTCTTGTCTTAATGTCGAAATTATTTTCTTTTGGGTATTGAATTTATACGGGTACGTAAATTGCTTTAAAACTGTGGCATTGGTGTGAGCATGCTCTCATTTTTCTATTTGCAATTGTAGGAAATTGCCGAATTAGAATTTTCTGCTACTTTTCCATTAGATTCTCATATCTCATCAGAAATTGGTCTGATCGCAAATGCTATTTGCTCCAGTTTGAGTTATATCTTTAGTGGAAATTAACACATGACATATTTTATTTCCCCTTTACTCTTTGAATTTGTTGATGGAAGTGATTTTCCAAAGATAAAATAACAATAGAAAATTTGAAAAATAATAAAAGTAAGATTCATGATGCTTGTATATACTCCTATTAGGAATTGAATTTCCAGATTTCCTTTTTTTAATATCTTAACTTAAATGTTAACATTTCCAAAACAAATATCACTGTCAACTTAACTTCTTCAATAACTTTCTTAATTTAAGGATACGAGCATTACTAGTATGAGGACCCCTCACTAATCCCCTTGAGGAATAGCAGTAAGGATGTAACTTATATGTAGCCAAATGCTGTGTTAAAACTGTGTCAGGCCAAAATAATACGTCCAGTTTATTGCTCTAATGATTCTGAATAGGTCTTGCTGCTGAAGCATTCAAATGATTTCTTTTTTTTATCGGAAGTTTCAGAAAGATGGGAGGATTATGTGGAAATTGTATACTTTAAGAGGAAGATATGGTTAATGTTTTATCTCCATAATATATCTGTCTCTCGCACATGGACAAAGAACATACATTCATGTATGGTTATTCCAGTTAGCTGCTTCGCGAAAGACTTTAGTAAGATTAGTCTAGAATAGAGGAATTTAATTACGATTCTCCCTGTGTTTTTTGGTACTCTAATCTATGGTTTTATTTTGTTATGTCAGTCCTTGAATTTCACTGCTTCTTCCATTACTTGTTTGATATGCTTTGAAAGTTGTTTTCTTTTTCTTGATATCTGATTCTTTTCAGGGTGAATTACTCATTTAGTACCCAAAGTTTTTGGAACTCACAAATTTTCAAACTTTGTTTTTTTTCGAGCAATTTAATACCTTAAGATTTTACGGGCGACCAATTTAGTACTTTCCATCAGCTCCTAACGGAATTGCGCTAAAATTGATGTTATTTTTGTCTTTTCCTTTTACACCAACGGTAATAAATAAGGTGAATTATCCATTTAGTACCTAAAGTTTTTCGAATTCGCAGATTCTCGAACTATTTTTTTTTTTTAACCAATTTAATACCTAAACATTTTACGTACTACCAATTTCGTACCTCCGATCAATTCCTAAAGAAAAATAGTTAAATTAGGGCGTTAATTTGGTCTTTTTCTTTAAATGATTCCAGCTTTCTCACTCATTTCAATGTCTGCTGGTTTCGTTCCCTCCAGTTCCATCTCGACGCTCTCTTTCTCTGGCATTTCATGAAACACTTGATTTTCAATTTTGTTTTATAATTAAAAAGATGATACTGATTCCATATAAACACGTTGGGAAAAAAAAAGAAACAGAATAAAGTTTTCATTTTGGACATTGAAATGGGTGAAAAACCTGAAATCGTTTAAGGAAAAGACAAAATAGTCCCAAATTTAACTCTCTTCTATTAGGAATTGATAGAAGGTATGAAATCGGTAGCACGTAAAATGTTTAGGTATTAAATTGGTCGAAAAAAAAAAAAGTTTGAGAATATGCATATTCGAAAAACTTTAATTACTAAATGGGTAATGCACCCTATTTATTACTGTTGGTGTAAAAGGAAAAGAGAAAAATAACCCCAATTTTAACTCTCTTCCGTTAGGAGCTAACGGAAAGTATTAAATTGGTCACTCATAAAACCTTAAGGTATTAAATTGGTCGAAAAAAAACAATGTTTGAAAATCTGTGAAATCCAAAAACTTTAGGTACTAAATGAGTAATTCACCCTTCTTTTCATTATTGAGGAACTTAGCCATCTGAAATTGATTAAATTTTGCAACATATCATTTTGAGTGTAAAGCCTGTGGTTGGCATCATTAGGTATTATATAGGCTTCATCTCATGTATGGTTGAGTTACCAGATTCTTTCTAGCCAGTTAGTCCATATTTAACATGTACTGCTTTTGTGCTTTTGCAGAATTTAGGTTTTTGAAAAGACTTATACTTGTTCATGGGCGGTATTCATACAATCGCACAGCGTTTCTTTCTCAGTATTCGTTCTATAAATCCCTGTTGATATGTTTTATTCAGATCTTGTAAGCTCCCATAAATCAATCCACCTTAAACTCCTGTCTTCTTTTAGATCTTTACTAGAATTAGATTGCCATTTATACTGATTTCAGAATATTCCAGTTTCTCTCTTGTTTCAGGTGTTTCAGGAACCAGTCTTTTTAATTCTGTTAGTCTGATGGCATATAATGTCTTCTATACTAGTATCCCGGTTTTAGTAAGTGTTCTTGACAAAGATCTTAGCGAGAGAACCGTAATGCAGCATCCTCAAATATTGTTTTATTGCCAAGCAGGAAGGTTTGGACTTTAATTTCTTGAACTAAATTGGTTTCTTCTACATCTTTCTTCTTTCATGGGATTTCGTTGTGTTGAATGTCTTTTACTCGGAAGTGTCTTTAGATGCTGTCATCCTCATCTCTCTTGTAATGTGAAATCACGTTTGAAACAGGCTTCTCAATCCTAGCACTTTTGCTGGATGGTTTGGACGATCTCTCTTTCATGTAAGTGCCTCCTTTAAACTGGTAGAATTTTCAAATGATTTAACAAAGGAATTTAGAACTATTCAGCATGAACTAAGGTGTTTGCGTTAAAAAGAGTCTCCTAATTAGGATAAAATATTCAAGCTCTTAGAACTGTATGAATGTCTAAGGTGGAAATGGAAGCAATTAGGAACTGTAGATCTTTGATTGATTTTGTTAAGGTTTTGAAGCAGAATGATTTAGATCATTGAAACAATTTGAGGATTAGATCTGAAATCCTTTCAAGTCTGAACCCATGAATTTGTTAGATCCCTGCTAAAACATCATTTTTTTTTTTGGGTCAAAAGTAGGTATTGTTAGGTCCCACCCTTGCATCGCTTTTAAATATAAAGTACAAAAGAGGATTCACTTAGAACTCCAGGATGAATATTAAGTAAAGTTCCCATATTCCTAACTATGGCCAAAACTAGCCAATTTAAAGAGTAAAAAACAAAGCTATGATCCAAGAAATTGCGGTTCATGCATTCAAGTCTTTGGATGAAGTCCAGTAACATTCCGTTGGTATCTTCCAAATAAAGAAAATTCCTGTGACAGCAGTGAATGTGAAACAAACAGTAATTTTCCGGATCAAAGAAAGGAGTTGCCATTTTCCAGCAGCCTGTGTCAAACAAACTGCACAATATAATTCTATCTTCCTCATCTGTGCAAAACATCTAAAACATCTATTTGAAGTTCAACTTCTTATGAAATGAGTGTCTTTGAACATTTAATACAGTCCAAAGTTTTATGTCTTTATTATTATCCCTCTATTCTTCCTCTTTGGATTTAGAACTCTGGATTGCTCTGAAGGGAGCAACAGTAGATGAATCCTTTCATTTGAGTTGATACTGGCTTGCGAACTTAACCTTTAACAATTAATATTCTGTAAAATTTCTCCGACTTTAATAAAATATGTGGGCACTTAATGCTGCTATGTTCATAATTCTTCATTATCGTGTGAAGTGGACAACATTCCATGAAAAATATTGAATAGTAACTATTTACCTGAACTACTTTAATTTTTGTCAAATACAACATGCAATTATACAGTGTTAGTAGCTTGTAGTTTCAACCATATAGTACCTGAGAACAAGGATGCTTAAAGGTTTCTGAATTTTCATACATCCTTCAGTCCCCAAGTTTAGGAAGTTCATTATATCTTGTCCTTCTCACAAAAGACTTGGTTTTACATGCTTTGGCTTTTATCGTCAGGCAATTGTCGTGTTTGTCATCAGCATACATTCATATGCCTTCGAGAAAAGTGAAATGGAGGAGCTGTCAATGGTTGCACTTTCTGGATGCATTTGGTTGCAGGCATTTGTTGTTGCCCTAGAGACCAAGTAAGCTGTCCTTTGTATTTCTGTTTTGGGCCTTACTTAGGAAGTGAATTTAAGAATCTCCTGGTCAGCATTGTTTTTGTGTTTCAAGGGTTTCACATAAAGAAAATCAGTAAGATTCTTCTAATGTCCTAGATTAGTAGAATTGCTTTTGTGCTAACTAGCATTCTTAAAGCTGTACATTTGAAATCACTTCCACACATTGTTTTCTTAATAAACTGAATTCAATGGTTTATGCAGATGGCTGTGAACTGAGTTTTCAGTTTGCCAATTTTATTATGGTGATCATAGTTATTTAGTTTGGTTTAGTACTTAAACATTCAAATTAATGTTTTTCAGTTCCTTCACAATATTGCAACATCTTGCCATTTGGGGAAATCTTGTTGCATTTTATGTGATCAATTGGATTCTGAGTGCTCTGCCATCATCAGGGATGTACACGATAATGTTTCGCCTCTGTGGGCAGCCATCTTACTGGATCACAATGTTTGTAAGTCCTTTTGTCCTCTCTTTGCTTTCTCATATCCTGTTTGTGGAACACCCGATTAAAATTTTATGCTTTCAGTAGTAGGAAGTTTATTTACCTTGTCTTTCCATTTTCTGCACTCACCCTCCCCACATAAGCATTTCTTTCCTCACAGATGAGATGTAGGAAGTTCAATCAATTCTTTAGCTTTAAAAATTACCTAGTCCTGGTAAAAAGGGGATAAAAGATATGTTCTCCTCCCTTCACTGCCCCTTATACCAAACAAGAACAGAAAATACTTCCCTTGTTTTCCTCCCTTCCTCCATCTTTTAGTTATTCGAATAATACGTTAGATTATTATCCTATCAACTTGGGAGTTCAATCCTTGAGATTAGTTAGAATTCATTTTTTCTACTGCTTATGAGCTGACAGATACATATATTAATTGTTTCAGCTCATTGTTATGACTGGTATGGGTCCAGTACTGGCTCTGAAGTACGTCAGATATACATATAGACCAAGTAAAATCAACATACTTCAGCAGGCTGAACGCTTGGGAGGGCCAATTATGTCATTGGGGAACATTGAGCAGCAGTCGAGATTAGAGAAAGACCTCGCTCCATTGTCAATCACACAATCCAAGAACCGAAATCCAGTATATGAACCTTTACTGTCAGATTCTCCCAATGCCACGAGGCGGTCTTTTGGATCTGGAGCACATTTTGATTTCTTCCAGCCACAATCACGATTATCTTCAAGTTACACAAGAAATTGTAAGGACAACTGATATACATACATACATCCAAAGGTATTCTTCAATAGGTAAATTGTTGCCTTCAGCTGGAGTTTATTTTTGAATCTGCCAGCATTACTTTATTGTATGTAACAAATTTTGATAGAGCAAATATGCTTTGATCAATGTGGAAGAAGCATTTTTGGTCCAAGTAATATAATACCTTGGCTAATCAATGTTCTGTACGTGGTCCTCAAAAGAGTTTAGCACATTTGACATGTGTTTTCAATGCTCTTAACTCTGATACAAATACTTACTGCGAATTACCATGGCTCAAACTGAAACTGTTTGAGTTTGAGCTCAACCGAACATAAAATCAGTTTGGCCCGGTCTGGTTTTACTTTGTTTGGGCATTACCTTTAATTACGTTGTCCTATAAATTTTATGGGGGCTTTGAATCTTTTCTTTTAGCACACACAACATACCAATGATAAAGTATTAAGGCAAAATCCCTTTTTTAATCTTATAACATTTTTTATTTAGTTGTGCAGGTCCACTATAATATTTTTTGTGTGATCAAATTGGTCCTTTTTGACTTTTTTTATATTTTTAGATAAATTAAACCATTTTTTAACTTGTGAGGGTATTTTAATATGTTCACTGTATCAACTTCTTCTGGTCGAATTAAATTAAAAAAATTCAGTTCTATCTTTATTTACAATTCGATTTTTTTCAATATTTTTTTTTTATCATAATTAGGGGTGTAAATGAAAATGAAGTTAGATTTTTTTTAATTTAAATCGATTAAAGGTGTTTGATACATTGAATAGGTTAAAATATTTTTAGGGGTTAAAAAATAAATAGTTTATTTTGTCTAAAAATATAAAAAATAGACGAAAAGGACTTATCTGATTACATGAAAAATATTGTAGGATTTAAAAAAGATAAAATAAAAATTATAAACCTATATATAATTAAGTAAAAAATGTTATAGAGCTAAAAAGGAAATTTTGTCAAGTATTAATACGATGGAGTTGAACTTATTTGAACTTACTATCTATGTTGCGGTTCTTACCGCTGATTTAGGGTGTCTAGATATGTCTACTTATGAGTAAGAGTAGTTATGGAGTAAGAGATTACTTTATCAATTGAATTTATTTTTCTTAATTTTTATTTTTAATAATTAAAATTTACATATGGATGTTCTCTCTAATCAAAGTAAAAAATTAGGGTCCAACAGATAAAAATTTAAAACTAAAATGCCTTGTGGACCAATCTTCGGATTGGGATTATGGCAGTGACAATTTTTAACTCCTTTAACCCATGTCGGTGGCATTACTATCTCAGGAAATAAATATGGAGTTTATTGCTCCGAAATTATAACGGTATCTAATTTCTCTTAGAGAAAAATCTGAAGAAATCAACACATCTTGTATCTCTATCTGGCAAGTCATATCATTCTTTCATTTGATTAATCTGTAATTCAAGTGCTTGGGGCATAATATCTAATTTCTTAAGAGGAATTTTCCCTCTTTGAGGTATGAGAGAAATAACCTTTTCTTTACCATATTTTCATTAGAATTATCCATCTTCAAATCTTCTAGAGAAGAAGAATCTTCCATTTTTTCAAGTTGGCATTGGAAACATTATGTTGAATAGATATAACTTGCTTATCAATTTCTTCAATCATATCAACATTTTTTTTTTGTAAATTCTGTCATCTCTAAGAGAAAATCTGTTAAAATATTTTTATCAGATTTTATAATTTCAACATCAAAATAATATTGAGATAATAAAGTTGGTCATCTAATAAATATTTTATATTCTAGTTTAGAGGGTAAATTATTTTGAATGAAAGTTTTAACTTGAGTATTATCAGTTCTTAAAATAAATTTTTTTGGAAGTAGAAAATAATATAACTTTTGACAACTTTCTTTTTCATTAATATGATAT
>JAWZTD010000004.1:437428-449169 GCA_035221335.1 Echites panduratus | reverse complement strand
ATTAACCAATCTTTCTTTCATTGGTGGGATTTCCTCACTCCATTCCACAAACCAACTTTCAATTAGTTGGCAAATTCCTGTTATTTAATACTCTCTAGGATGGAAATTCGATGTCTTTATTTTATTTTTGATGGTTCCATTTCTTTAAATTAATCTAAATTTCACTAATAAATTGATATTATTAAGTTAATAATAATATTTTCTTTTATTAAGTTAAAACAAGATGCTAACAAAGTACATTTGTACTTTTTAATTCATCGCCTTATCAACTAAGCACTTATTTCATAAAATTTTTTATACTAATTCAATCTTTAAGAAATAAATATATTTTAAAAAAAAATTTTAAAATAAAATTTTCGATACACGTCTTTTTATCAGAGCCACAAGTGTTTTTTTTTTTCAATTTTATTTTATCGATTTAAATGTTAAAGTTGCATTATCATTTATACTATTAAATAACTATGATCTATTGTTTTCAAATAGAGACATGATCAAAGGAAAAGTAAGCCCACGAAAAGTAACATATTTTGGACTCATCAAGGAAAATTGAGGAGACATGTTATAGATATTTAATTGTTCAAGCGACAAATTGTATTCAGGAGACAAAAGCAAAGCGTATGATCTTTATTTATTTACTTTTTTTTCCCCGTTCTGATAAATCTGTATTACATTCGATTAATATAATACCTCACAATCAAGTAATCAATGTTTTCAAGGAAATACAAAAATTTCATAAAAGAAGACGAAGAAGAAAAAAAAGGGTCTTTATCCAATCAAATTACACCAGAAAAGAAATCTAAAAGTTTTTCCCTAGTCATTGATATTTCCTAAATGCATGTCTAGACCCAAATTTCTTTGGGTTTCTATTTTAGTGATACAACCATCTCTTTTTGTCTTGTTTGATTGTAGTCTTTCAATTCATATACATATATTTATATGTTTCTAGAATCTATAAAGATTTAATTTTCTTTTCTCCAGTTATCAACATTTATTGTTTGTGATAAAATATTACAAGAAAATTATCTGTGAAGTTTCATATTCTCCTATTAAAAAGAACTTTATTTATTATTTTATCCTTTCATCACTATTTATAAAGTCACTAGTCATTATTTTTTCATTATTTTTTCAAAATTAAGATAAAAGTCTTTTTCCTAAAATATCTCTATTTTTTATTCTAATCAAAATTACAAGTGACTAGGAAAAAAAGATAAAGATATATATGGATAATATGGTAAAAAATCATTAAAATACTTAATAAACTAACAATGATAACTCGTATTTAATAACAAAGAAAATTAATCTAAATTAATTGATTTATAAATAATGATGAAGTGAGTAAAAATAGATTATTAATTTTACCTTTTCTTTTAGTATATCTGCATAGATGCCTAAATTAGGTAATATTCCAAACACCAAGCCCAAATAGCAACGGCATTGGCTATGTTGAGCTATGGCATATTCATCCTCTGTCTTTCACGTATGTAATGGACTGGGTTAGGCGGACTTTTAAATTAAGTGAATTATTTTCTCATCTTGTTTTGAATTATTTGTTATTTTCATCTTTCAAAGTATTTTTTTAAAGATTGTTTTTTACTATATAATAACTTTCGATTTATTATTATTTTTTAAAATTCCAACAATTCATCAATTGAAAGGGTATTAGAATGATGAGGCAGAGTTACTCAACTATAATTTTAATATAAAACAATACTCACAATCACTATTTATAATTCATCAATAGTCATTTTGTCAAAATTAAGGTAATATATATTTTTTCTTAAAATATTTCTATTTATGAATTTAATTAAACTAATAATAGTGACTATAAAAGATAGATGCACGAGTAATCTTATAAAAAATGAGTAAAATGCCTAATAAACTAACAACAACAATTTATAATTAAAGAAGAAAAATGAGTTTAAATAATGATGGAGGGAATGAAATTTAAATGGGATGAAATACTAAGACATTATATTTAATTTTATAATGTGAATAATATTTTCTAAAAGTAAAATAAAATAGGAAAATTGGCCTATTTCATCCCCAAAATTTGAGAGTTCGGTGGATATGGTTTCAAAATTTTTTTTTTGACTTTTATGGGCCCCAAAACTTTTCAAATTGTAATTATAGTCCTTTTTCTCATTTCCCTCATAAATCCGACTAGTTTTCCAGTATCATAACCACTAAATTTTAAAATTTTATAGACTAAACTTATCAAATTTTGATTTTGTAGACTAAACTTATCAAATTTTGATTGACTTTACTGGAAAGTGATTGGATTTATGCCAGAAATTCAAAAAAGGACTATAATCACAATTCAAAAAATTTTGAGAGCAGTAAAATTCGAAAAAAAAAAGTTGATGACCATAATCTCCAAACTCTCAAATTTTGAGAACGAAATATGCCAATTTTCCAATAAAATACTTTAAAACTCGATATGTATTTTAGAAACGTAAAGATTGATTACTATACCTTGTCTAAGTGGTCAAATTTTTTAGTTGTAAATGTTTGTATTAAATTTAAATATAATAATAAATAAACAGGAATTAATTCAGAACTTGTCCATTACTGAATCTACTTGACAATTCGGCCGAATATGAGTGGATCTGTTTGTATCCAGGTGCACTAGTTTGGGCCTAATCAATCCAGAATTCGGTATGCATATCACTAATTAGAATATTCAACTTCTTTGTTAACTTAAAAATAATCAAACTGGAGGGCTCACGAAAGCTATATTTAATAATATATAAATAGATTTTCTTTTAAGTTCCAATATAAATTACTCTATTTAATACTACTACATTTGAGATTGAATGTTCACTTTTAATAAGATAAGTCTTTGGTTTTATTTTAAAGCACTGAATTATCCTTTTAATTAATATAATTAATGATAAATTTAACCAGAGTTAATGGATTTTTTTTTTAATTTTAAGAACAGTATCAGTGAGATTTCAAATTAAAATTATATTATATATTTTTTAAAAGTAGATATTAAATTTCAAAAAAAAAAAAAAAGGGATATTGAATTCTATACGGAAATATTGAGTTACAATCAAATCATTGAATACTCTATTCATTGATCAATCATGGATTATCCTGATGACGAACAAAAAGGAAAAAGAAAGAAACATTCTAAACAAGATAACACGAAAGCCATGTATTGTATAAATGATTTGATTGATTTGCAGAATATATTTAGGTTCTCCTTCTTTATATTACAAGGAGTTGCCATATCTATAATTTGCATGAGCACACGTGTTACGTTTAAATAGTTAGTCAAGCTTTCATAAATCATAAATATATATATATAGTATAATTCTTTTGATCTGATTAATTCGATGATGTATAAAATAAAAGAGTTGTATCTATCTATATATCGTTTAATAATTATTTAAATGTGTAAAATTTCTACCTTTAATTAGATTTGTTCTTTTCTCTCGGGAAATGGATATATACATACAACATATCATAAATAAAAATAATAAAACATAATCCAAAATAGAAATTAATTCTACTTCACTATTTATGTCCTTTTAAAAAAAAATAAATTTTCATTAAATAGAGGGAAAAAACCTCCCACATGTTAGGAACACAAACAAAAATCTTCTTAATTTTTTTTAAAAAAGAAAATTATCAACTTAATCAATAAACCTTAGAAATGATTGATTTGAATATATATATATATATATATATATATTTGTGTGTGTGTGTGTGTGTTTTTTTTAGCATCATATATATATATATATATATATATTTTTTTTTTTTTTGGGTTTGTATGTTTGAATTATGAGGTAGCAAAATGTCTTTATCTAATCAAGCATGCCACCCGGCGTGTATAAATGAAGAAAGAAGAATGTCTTTCCATAAAGGATGAGCCCAAAATATTTACTTTAAGTAATGATGGATCAATTATTGAGATTTCATATTAATTTTTTGCCATGCAAATGGCAGCTACCCTTTTGTGACAGCATCACATCACCACCAAAGTCTGGGTTTTACGTTTTATGCTGAGACACCACCAATTTAGGGGTTCTGTTTCTTTTCTTTTCTCTAATATAAAATCTCATCTCATATATTTTTTAACAGTAAGTCATGTCTATCGTTCTAATAATAACATTTGAATATTTAAGGATATAATTTAAAAGTCGAGAGATAAAATCTGCAACAAGCAGATCTTGAATTCTTATGAAATTAATCTAGCTACAAATGAAATAGTCAAAATATATGTATAAACTTAACCCGAATAGCCCTTATAAATCAATAATAATGATACCACATAAAAAACTTATTCACTTCAAATTATTTGTTTAATTCAAGAAATCAAGAATATATATATATATATATAAATGTACAAAATTATATATGCTGATCGATTCTCTCTCTATATATATATTGATTGATCGATTCTTTATTTCATTTTTCAAATTTCAACCCTAATAATAGAAACAATCATAATTAATTTGGGTTTTTAATACTTGTGCAAATCTCTAATATATTCATGGAGGTAATAGGTATAACAATTAACAAATCTCTTATATCCAACAATAAGAAATAGATAATTCTTTGCTAGATCGAGTTTCATAGGCATGTAGCCTTTTATAAAAATAAAAACTTTCTTATAAAAGAGAAGGGGGGAAAAACCTATTCAATGATTAGTGAATCTGAGTTGGCAATGATCAGAGGAGGTTAGGGTTTTATGTGCCTGCGGTTGTGGAGCCCAATAAGATATAATAAACATAGAGAATATATACATATGCTGTTGCCAATAATCAGCAAACTAACATGAGCAGCCAAATTTATTTCTCTTGCACTTGTCACTTTCTAATCAATTTCCCATCTTTATTTGCTGAAATATGATTTGATAGGCTATGTGTATATACACACATAAATATATTCTAAAGTGTATCCATATGTATTTACGTAAAGTTTAATTTATTTTGATCATGTAACTAGCTATGTATGTTACATATTAAGTGAGCCAATATAATTTACTCACTTATTGATATTTATAAGTCACTAATTGTCATTTTATCAAAATTATGATAATATTCTTTTTTTCCCTTAAAATATTCTTATGCACGATTCTAATCAAACTAACTAATCAAGTATTACTAAATTATTAGGAGATCTTAAATTCGAGATATAATAAAGATATCGTGTAAGTAAGATGTCTGATGTTGACATTTGAGATGAGGGTAGCAATGACAAATTGAGGATTGGGCCAAATCTTGCCTACTGGGCTAGACTGGTTCAATCTGGCATGTTGGGTTGGAAAAGAAAAAAGTAAGGCTGAGGTGGGTTGAAAACCATAAAAGGAGGCCTGACGAGCTGACATGCCTGTTGTGATTTGTTTTTTTTAATTTTAAACTTTTTTTTATCTTCAACATTTTATTTTAATTATTTTAATTGTTTATTTTTCTTTCAACATTTCCTCCACTTAAAATTTCCTTTTTAAATGTTTAAGTTTAATATTTTTCAAAACTAAAGCAAACTTGACTTGAAGTTTAGTATAATTTTTGTTGGAGTAAAATTTTAAATGAAAGTAAAATTTATTATAAATTTGTTAGAATTAGAAGTTTAAAAATATATAAATAACTTGACTTTAGAAGTTTTACTCGAGTTCAATATTTTTCAGAAATTAATAAAATTTTTCCTGGAGTAAAATGTTAAATCAAAGTAAGTTAATAAAAAATCTATAAGAATTAGATATGTGGAAATAGAAAAAAGCTACATTAAGATAATGGGAGGTTTGACATTTATCCCTACAAGATTTATTAATAAAAAATTATTCAAATGACAAATTAGGGAACTTATTATCCCTTTGTAAAAAATTACAATAAAAATATAATTATGGAGGAGAAGTGTTTTTGAAAAATTACAATATATATATGTATCTTTAAAATATTTCAATAATTTTTGTTCGTAATTGTGTAGCTTCCGTAAAAATTTTCTAACAAAAAGAAATAATGGTGCCACTATAAAAAAATTGAGCTAGTTAAAGGGGGGGAAATTTGATATTATTGTAAAATCAAATTAATTGGTTATTATAAGAAAGAATACTTTCTATCATATCATGGGTGGCATTCCTTGTTGTAACTAAAATCTTGATCAAGATAAAGATATTTAAATTGTTATGCTCTAACTGAAGAAGTCTTAATAAACCAAACTATATCACGAATAATAATAACTACTTCATCTACAAGTTTGAAGTCATTTTTAACAATTAAATTCAAAAGATGGCAAGTACAACTATTATAAAAAAGCTTTCCATTTAAAAAATGATTTATTACACTTATAAGAATTGAAACACTAGGCACTATTATTTTTTGCATTGTCAAAATAAATAGAAAAAATTCTCTTCAAAATATGATATTCAAGTGAAATACATAAAATAAATTGTGCAATACTAATAATAGTGTAGGAATATTCAATGGGTCTAAAATAAAGAATTCATTTTTGAAGAATCCGTTCATGATCATCTAATGACAAATAAAACACAAATAATGCAACACAGAGAGACTGCACAAATATTACAAGTGAGAGCAAATTTTATATATATTATTTCTTTAAAACGTGTAATAAGATATTTTTTCATATTTTAAAAAATTTAATAACATCATTTTTAATTATGGATCTAAGGATTCTACTTAGGGTTGGTTGTAAAGACATAATAAATCGGGGTATTCATTTTTCAAATATCAGGATTCCAATCTCACTCAAACTTTTATGAGCATATGTTTTGCCACAACGAATTTCACCATCTTTTTAAAATAATTTCTAGACTAGTGACTTCTTTTTAGTCCCACATGTATTAGCGGAAGATGTTCCCGTTCGTCCTAAAAACCTAATGGGCGTTGGTATTTTTTGGACATCATCTGGATCAATATCATCACCTAAAGTCTCTATATCATCAGGTTCAGGGAAATTGGTTCTAACATCATATTCACAATAAATATCAAATTCTCAGTCAATATCAATGTAGTGGGGAGTATGAAAAGCTATCCATTTTTTAAAATAAGCTAGCTAATGAAAAAAAAAAAACTAAATAAAAGTAAATAAGTATGCAATTAAGTAAAAAATAAAAAACAATTCAAATAAATAAAATTGAATAAATAATTAACAAATAAAAATAACAAATTAACAAAACTATCAAATTAGAAGATAAATAGATAAAAATGGACTCAAAATCAAGAAGAATTAGTTAAAAATTGTGGAAAACGAAAACTTTAAATTTTTTCACAAACTCCTAAATCCAAGAGAGAGTAATAAAATTTGAGAATGAATAAAGTAGAGATTAGAAAGTTTTTTTTTTTTTTGTGATTTTTGACAATGTGAGAGGTATTTATAATTTTTTTTTTAAGAAATGGCCACTAATGGATTTCTATATATTTTTTTTTTTTAAAAAAATTGCAATAGATTTTGGATAAAAGTCATATGATCCTTGAGCCCAACCGAGTTAGATTGGTTCGTGGGTCGGAGCCTATTACTAGTCATGATAGTTTAACGACTGGTCAAGTTGAAGTGCCCGCCCATTTCTCATTGTTAGATAAGAGGTAAAAGAAGGATTAGAAAATACATAAAAAATTAATAATATCATAAGAATAACTTATAATTATATTTAGTGATAAAAAAAGTTAGTTTAAATGATTTATAAATAATGATAGAGGGAATATAACATATATAACTATGTATAATTTATCAAATTTTAAAATTTCTAAAAAATTCTTAGGGCTTCATATTTAGTGAATTAAAATAAGATACATAAATGCTTAGTTCAATTTTTTTAATAATTGTTTATTAAATTATCTAGAAATCTAATTAAGGTTTGCCACTGTTTTCCATTACTGAAATTCCCAAGTAAAGAGCATGAGCTCATCACCCCAACAATATTGGGCTCCCTTCTCGTTATATTTATTAGTAGGGCTAAAAAAATGCAAGTTGGGCCTTTGTCTGGTCAACGCTCACATTGAAGATCTTAATGATAGTTGTAATACTTGCTTCTCGGTAAAGGTTTCTAATTTCTATCTTAAAATGGTTCCTATATACTTCCTACTTTACTAAATATAAGCTACCGATCATCTACAAAAAATTAATATAATTTTTTTTTTCCTAAAAGCCTCTTTAATCATTATTTCGATATAGAGGTAATATAAAAAATATATATTTAAATAATTAATTAATTAACGATACTGACTCATAACTAAAGATAAGAAAATTTAATTAAAATAATTTATATTTAATGATACAGGAAATATACAGTTAATTTTATGTTTTTATATTTAAATTGTTAAGTTAAAAATTGAATCTGTTTTCTTAAAATATGTATTTTTCAATTTTAAATTCCAGACTACCTTAATTTCATTTAAAAGATTTGATAGATTTGCCGTCATGATTCTCCCTCCCAGTCTTATGAAGCACTCACTGTCCGTATTCTCCCCCGCCCCCTCCCCTTCTATTTTTTTTTTAAATGAAATGGTCAATACTGTGGGATGATTATCTGAATAATTCAAACTGACTTTGCAGTCATTCAATCAATATTAAAGTAAAAATTTTCTTAAAAACTGAGGTAAACGACCAATAATTACGGATAAGAGAGTATTATATAGTTGGCCAAACTGTTAGATGAAATGAGTCTGTTAGGGATGATAAAGGGCAAAGTGAAAATGTTACTGTAGCTAAGATACACAAGTAATGTAATCTGCAAAAACTAGATTATATGAAAGAATGAATAAGTAAAAGCAGGAATTTCTTTTTTCCTTTTTTTTTCACGTAAAAAATCTTTGTGGTATACCTTCATTATCTTTGATCCATCAACTGATGTACCTGAAACGCTTACAACAATTCCAGCAGGAACAACAACATCCTCAAGCGTTGCACCATGTACAAATGTGTCCTGCTGCTGGGCCATCGAATCTTTGGGGGCCTCATTTGTAGGCAGAATCAAATCCCGGAAAAGATAAAAAATTTGTAATCATAATAAGATCCTAAAGTAATTCATTATCTAGTAAAGACTAATACAATTAAGATTTCACATGAGCAATAGGCAAACAAGCTATTAGCAGTAAAAGAGCTACAAATTCATAACCATCATTATAGAGAAGGAGTTACATGCTGCAGACAGAGGGAGGACTCACAAAGAAAATGAACCAGCAACCTAAAAAAAAATCCTTTTATTGATATGTGATGCAGTCACATAGGGTGAGAATGCTCTTCATCCCAACTCAAAACAGAAAAAGAAAAGCACGAGGGTCCAAAACAATGAGATTCCGTAAATGAACAAATAGTTGTTAAATCAATTTGTTTCTGTGACTTAGAGAGGCCTGATAAGGAGCTGGGATTAAGATTTAACAACACTGCAGCACTCAAATACTTAGTGATCAGAAAATCCCTAATGTACCACAACAAAGAAAAGGGAACAAAAGCCCGAAAAACAACAAAGAGCAGATTGTTTCAAATGCTTTTACAAAAGCAAGGCTATGCAATTGTGCCAAGGAAATCCTTTTCCATGCATGACGTTTGCGACATCAACCTAGCTCCAATTTAATAGAATTAACAAACATCTATTACCAGGCAGAAATAAAGTTATCTCCCCACAGAATTTCTTCTCAGCTCTCTAACAAGCCTCACTTGAATCTTGCAGAAGTAAGGTACATGAATAACAATAGCTTTTCGGTTTGCAGATACATCACTGTAACTGCAGTAATGAAAAGCCAAAACAATATTTCAAGTTCAAGGAAAATCGTCCGAAAAGGGAAGTATCATTAGCCATTCTTACACTGCTGAATTGATGAAAAGGTCCTTCAAGTCACTGTTAAGCTCCAGGTTGTTGTTTTCCAAATCATACAAAGGCTGCAGAAAAAAATTATCAGAATTTTAACGAAAGTGAACAACAAGACAAATAGCCATCTCTGTTACAAGACATCAAAAATTAACCTGAGCCACGGTCTCTTCATCTTCTGTTGGCTCAGCATAGTTGTCCTTGTGAATTTTTCACAGTGCCATACTCATACATTTTCACAAATCTGTTTACAGTGCCAATTTAAAAGATCCCAGTCCAGTGTGATAAAGATTGGGTGTGATTGGATACATCATCCGTTTGGATGGTGTCATCCACTTCCGAAAAATGCACATTTAAATTAAAATTCATTTTTTTCTCAAAAACGAAAATTTTTTTTGAAAATCAAATTAAACCATCCATCTTAGATAGGATGTATCAATTTTTTTTGTTTTTGAACGAAAAATGGACTCTAGTTGATATATACATTTTACGGGTTGATGGATGGAGAATGTAGAATGGTGAGGAAAATGTTATAACCAATCATTCCCTAAATTTTCAACAGAAGCAGAACTACAGACAAATTCAGAGTGTCTTATCACAAAAAAAGTCTAGTCAGATAGGGAAACGAATTGAAGTAATGTTCCTTTTGAAATTTTGTGGAATTCAAACCAAGGGCGAAATTCACAAATAATAGAATCTAGAAACTACAAATTCACACACATGAATACAATAAGAAGATGTATAGTATTTCGTTCATATTTCCTCTAAAATCTAAATATAACAGGAGAATCAAATCATTGAAGAAAGCATCATAACCCAGCAGCCCAAAGCCTACTCCCTTACCTGTGAAAAATGCAATGCTCTACTCACTCTAGTCTAAATACAAAAGATAAAACTAAACCAGAAAACAATGTGCTACACAACACAAAAATCAAAGGACAGGTAAGAAATAAAGCAGCAGTTATCCTCAAATGTTACCAAAAAAAAGAAAGAAACAAACAAACAACACCTTGTCCGAGTTCTTCAATGCAATAGCTGAAAAGCCAAAAGTTTAAAGAGAGGATATTGATTAACAACAACATCCATTTTTAGCAACATGGCCAAAAAAGTTCTTAGCAATCAAAAACAAATATGCTTCCTTCGATAGAATTAAAACCATAGCAATGCAATCATCCAAAATGCTGCAAAGGGTCTTCCTTTGGGATGAACCTCATGTCTCTGAAGGTGAACAAAATTGAAATCTTGAAACTCAACCCCGCCAGAAGTCGACAAGGGCAGAGGTTGAGTCTGGTACCTGTAAGCGGGTACCCAAAGTTGCGGTGGCGAAGAGCCCACATTGGAGGTTGAACGGATGCTTTCTCAGGCGGCGCTCAGCCGCGGTCTCTTAGAGGCAAATGATAGAATCGAACAGGCAAATTGTTATGGGCATTCGGATCCCATGGAATTTACGACTAATAGAATTGATATGATCTTTAAATAGACAAGGAATAAAATTGGAGATTCTACAAAAATTAAAATTTGAATAGAAAATTTTGAATTACTGGAATTATTGTGTTAAATTGCAATTGGATTTGAATAGATAGACTTTTTACCTTAAAAATGTGTAAATGTGTAAGTGATAATTTACAAAAACTTCTCCTCTAAGTTGCAAACATTTTGAAACAAACAAAATTTTGAAACAGAGGGTTAACATTTTATATTTATTTCATTAAATTATTAAATTTTATATATTTTTTAGAATTGGGATAAATATTTATTTTAATTAAAAATTTTAGAAGAGGTGAAGGGTTTTTCATATATATAAAAAAAAGAGTGAAAAGATAAGAATAATTCCCACTAACAGAAAAAAAAAACCTAAAAAATTTTTAAAAATAAGATATTATTATTTTAAATCAAAATATTTGAAACTGAAAATCAAAAATCTAATAAAAAGAGCATTATAAGAAAATATATATAAAAAAAA
>JAWZTD010000004.1:423688-437328 GCA_035221335.1 Echites panduratus | reverse complement strand
AAAAAAAGAAAGAATCATAAAATTGTATTACTATAAAACAATAACAAACAATAGGCTTCAGTAGGCTTTAGCGAGCCTTTACCATCGTTCGGAATCCGGAAAACCACGTCCAAAACAGCATTTGGCCCCATTCCCATTCTATTAGGAATAAGGAGGCCCATGGAATCCTCATTCTAATTTAGCTCACTCTAGATACACGGTTGTCATCTAATCCCATAAAATTTTTTAAATATATTTTTAAATTGAAGTTTATTTTTTATTTAAAAATAAAAGTTTTTTTTAAAATCAAATTAAAACATCAATCTAAGATGGGTTGAATCAATTTTTTTGATTTTTGAACAAAAAATGAACACCAATTAATATCTACATTTTACTTGCTGATGGATGAATAATGGAGAATGGAAGTGGAAAACAGTGTATTCAAACAAAGCCTAAGGGTGGAATGAAATCGCAATGCTTTTCAGAATTTGGAGGAAGGGCCTTCCAAGGCTTAAACCCTAGTGGCTTATCATCAAGGAGAAGAACAGTTCAAAAGTAATAATCAACTTCATTCACTAAATATAAGTAATTTTAATTAATATTTTATTATTAATTATAAGATATTATTATTATTAATTATTTATTTATTTAAAAGTGTTTTTATATTACCTTTTAACGTTATATTAAAAAATCATTCAAATTTTTTAAATGGATGATTAGATGATATATTAGGGAAAAAATATGTTAATTTTTGATAAAATAACAATTAATAACTTATATTTAGTGACGGAGAGAATATTATAAGATAATAAATTAAATTAAAAGTATTAAAAAGATGAATATGGAGATAGGATAAAGGGAAGATGATAAAACGAATAATTGCTTTGAAGCTATAATTTAAAGGGCAATTAATATAATTTAATTTAGGAGGAAATTCACTTTTTTTTTAATAAGAAAAATGACGAGGTGTGTTAAAGCACTAAGGAGCACAATATCTTTTGGACGAGTAAAATAAATTTTAGGGCCGGCACCCCCACGCCCCGGGCTCGTATTAATTACTAATTACTCGGACAGCTGTTCTCAACTTCTGGTAACTACACAAAATTATCTTTCCCGCCCAAAGTAACGGTTTAGTGCGTGAAACTCAGTCGGTTTCTCTCTTACACACCATACGGAAGCTATGGCTTCAGAAATCGCCAACAGAAACCAGTCCTCCATCGAAATCAGCCTCCCGCCGCCACCACTGAAAGTGCTGCCGTCTGTTTTACTACCGGCTCCACCACATGAACAGCCGAGATTGTCCATGGATATCAGTGCTGCTGTAGAGTTGAAGGTCGACAAAGTGCCATTCCCTTTCTTCAGACCGATAAGGCAAAGAGGCGACGATATTTGGGTTATTTCTTTGTTTGTGATTCTCCATTTGTCTATCTTTACTGCTACTATGATTGTAAACGATTGTTGGAAAAATTCTCATGGTCAATGCGCTCTCGGATCACTTGGGAAATTGTCTTTTCAGCCGCTCTCTGAGAATCCTCTTCTTGGACCCTCGGCCTCTGCGTGAGTCTCTTTTCTGAAGATTTTGATTTTGATTTTTATTTTTACGTATTACTGTATTATTTCTTGGTCATGATGTGTTTTCTGGACATGTTGCTAATTTTCTTCTTTTTTTTTTTTTTTTGATTTTGTACCAAATGGATTGCTTGATTTCATGAGGTTAGGGTTTATTGCTAATTCGAACTATTTTTTAAAAATAAGTTTCGAAACATGGAATTCTGTGCTCATCTAGAAACTGTGTTAGCTTCCGGTTTGTTTCCTCCTGAATGTTTCTGATCAATCATATAGCTAATTGAAAAATTCTAAGCAAATGGCTTTTTTTTTTCCTTCACTATTTTCTTTATCTATTAAAGGAAAAGAAACTTAAATAATTATGTAATACTTTCTCTGTTTGGATGGCAATAAGTTGGTTTCTTTTAGGTAAGTTTGGCTGTTGGAAATGATTCTGATTTTCTTAATATCTATTATTCTATGTTTATTTATAGTATTTCACTTTAATCATAATCTCTATTTATTTAATTTTTGAGTTGGAAAAGAATTACATGGAGCAGAACTGCAATAAGTTTGAAAAGTGCATCTTCAATGATTATTTATGTTGCGATATTATGGTTGATTTACTTTTCCTCTTGCCTGATGCCTTCATCTTTGTGAATGATAATTAGGTAGAAATGATCTCAACCAAACCTTTTGCGTAGTGATTGTTTGGTACAGATGCTTCTCCCGCTAATAAATTGAACCAAACATTAGCTATAGTTTTCTCTTTATTTGCTCCAGGAGCAGAATATCATTTAGCTAGATATCCATTCTTCTTCTACTCTAAGTTAAATCTATACAATATTCTGTAAAGCAATTTTCCAAGTAAAAGAGTCACGCTTGGCTGTACTTTCATCTTCGCATTTCCAGTATTTCATTATCATCTAATTAGTACTCTATTGGTTTTACGGTTAACTTAATGGATTAGTTTAATCTGTTCCCTGATGGAAGTCCTCTGATCTTTCGTATGTATACCTGTTGAAATATACCTAGTTCTCTTGTTTCTCCAATTCAAGTTATCTGGTGTCATTCAATTTGAAAAACTTTTGTTTCTGATGTGATAATTGTGGTTAAGGAAAATATATTGTTCCTCGCGGCTGAAGTGGTTCCACTTGATCTACTTTTGCTCGATAAGTTAAATCTTTGGAAGCCAATAGCATTCTGGTATACTAAGTGACATTTAGTTGACTTGTAGAATATTTCTGTCACAGCCTAGGGCCTAGTCAGCATGTTTACTAGTTGTTTTGAATTAAGTTCGTGTAGCTTGTTCTCATTTATTAAGTGTCTAATTGGTTTCATGTGAATTTTATGGAAAATGAATACGCAGAGGAAAAGTTCTATGTCTGTTATTCTTTCGAAAATATTTTATCCCATATCCTATTGTATTCTGTGGAGGCTATTACAGATTTAGTTATCAGTGGAGCAACCACAAGTTTACTTTCTTCTTTCCTCACTTGAAATGACATTTGTTCTCAGTTTTTTTTTTTTGATCAATCAGAAAGTTGAGGAAAATCAGTGGAATACGATTTACTGTCTCTGTCAGTTTCTTTTTATCAATCAGAAAGCTGAGGGAACCAGTGGAATAAGAATTGGTCTGTGTTTTTCTTTCATTGTTTCTTTGTAGTAAAAGAAATATGAAAACAACCAAATCCTGTTTTTCCAATTTACCTAATTGAGATTTTTTTTGTGATTTTAGCACCTTCCTTTGTTTGGTGGGTCAAAGTTAGGAGTTACCTAATAAGTAAATAATTGTTGGGTGGTGTTGGAAGATGATAGATCATCATTTGTTGTCGGGCATTAGTAGAAATTAATGATATTTTCTTAGTTTCTTAACGACAGAACCACAAAAATTGCAATTTTTTTTTTCAATTGATAACTCAACTTTCAAATGCATCAATTGTTCATTTTACTTTGTGAGATTTGACAATTTTGCCATTTGATTTTGTGGGTGTCAATTTAGCCGTTTAAATTTGTAGAATTTTTCAAAGAATTTAATCATGAATTATCATTTTGTTAAATCTACAAAGCTGAGAATTTATCATAAATCATGAATTATCACATATATGGAGTAACTTATCAGAGTAACTATGTCTGTTAAAATAACTTATCATACATTAACTCCCGTGGAGAAAATATACCTAAAAATTAGTAGTGCTTTCACTTTTCAGGTTTATAGTTGTCTTTCCAAATAAGTTTCTACAGGGTAAATAGGAAACCAAGGTCATATAAATCCTTCTTAGTTTTGCTTTTTTGGAAGTATAAGAACATTCGCGGGTGTAGCCGTTAAGACCTGATTTGAGTTCTGTTGCCAATTACACACTGATTGATATCTTTGAAAATGTTATATGTTAAACTTAAGAGATATGTTGCGCAATTTGAAGAGTTTTTTTTTCTAATATGTAATTGAAGGCCTCTACATAATTTTCTTTGTCAGAGAAATAATGCACGATTTACTCTTCTTTTTCTTTGACAAAATAAGTTAGTTTTTATAAATGATTCCAAGCAGTTCTAGCCTGTAATTAAATGTAATACTCTCATCGTCTGCAATTCACTGTACTATTTTGATTTTGAGATGTCTGGAATTACATGTTCATTTTTCTATAATAAGCATATTTTCAATTATAAATCTCACTAATAACCTCTTTAATGTAATGATTGACATTCTACCATCTCCTTAATGTAAGGACACCCCACTAACTACATGAATTACATTGGGCACTAATTACAAAGATAATTTAGTAATTTAAATTAAAGTTCAATGCACTCTTCAATTTTTATATTAAGTAAGGAATTGAGGGAGTATCTAATTGATCTTGTGGTGATATGGCCATCATAGTTCAGGAGAAGATAAAATGCTTTTGTTACAGCTTACGTACTACTTGACAAGGAGTAAGCACATCTAGCTTGCTTTCTTTCTTAAAACATTTCCAAGTTAATATGAGAACTTTGAAGAAGAACAATATTCTAGATGATTCTCGATGTTGTTGAAGTGAGACAATATTCAGTTGATGATTACACATTTCTTGTTGCAGATTGGATGAAATGGGAGCTCTTAGGAAGAGTCTTCTTACAGAACATCATAAACTCTGGCTTATCTTTACAAGTCCATGGCTTCATGGAGGGTTTTTTCACCTTATTATTAATCTCTCTAGTTTGGTTTTTGTTGGAGTTCACTTAGAGCAAGAATTTGGACCATGTAAATTTTTTAACTTGATTCTGACAATTCACTTAAGTTTGAAACGGAATTTGTTATTGGGCTAGTTTTATATCTGCTCATTGTTGTTCCACTTTGTTTCCCAGTAAGGATCGGAATTATATATGTATTCTCGGCCATTACGGGTAGTTTGGTTGCTGCACCTTTTCTCCAAGATAGGCCATCTGTTGCTTCCTCTGGAGCATTATTTGGACTTCTTGGTACAATGCTATCTGCACTTATACAAAATTGGAAGATTTACAGCAAGAAGGTTTATATTCTTGGCTCAACAATTTCCTCTTTGTTGCTGACATTTCAGATATGTTTTGAATGACTTTGCTTGATGGCAGTTTGCAGCCATTGCTATTTCTTTAATCATCTTCACTATTAATCTCATCCTGGGGTTGATGCCATATGTTAGCAACTTCTCAAATATTGGAGGATTTTTAGCTGGGTTTCTCCTTGGGTTTGTGTTGCTCCGTAAACCTCGGCTAAGGAAAGCAGCAGAAAGTAAAACTGGCTTCTTCGAATATGATGTCAAACGTGCAGCCAGAATGGGATACAAGGTGGATAAGCCTGTCTTGAGGATTTCATTTCTGGTTATGTTCAGTCTTCTGTAAGTTTGTTTTCCTTTTATCTTCTCATCTCCACATACTATTCACTCAACTACAAGTATGGTCTGTAGTGCAATCTTCTAAATGGTGCCTTGTCCATCTAAAGAGTTGCAGGATTTACTGTTGCAGTCATCCATGATATAAACCTGAACAAGTATTGTAACTGGTGTATGTATCTTGATTGTGTCCACTCCAAATGGTGGAGCTGCAGTGACCAGACATCATCTTGCGAGGTACCTATTTGATTCATAAATTATGTTTTGAAGTTAATTAAACCAGAGATGTTATGAGATGAAAGAAAGTACAACAAATTCATAGATATTACAATGTTCTATGAAGGTAGTTTTCATTCCCTCCTTTTGACTTTTGAGTGCAATGTAATTAGACTTAAAAATGAGAAAAATCAAGTTCTCCTTTCTTTGGAAAAAGTTATGTTGAGATTGAATAGTGGCGTCTTTTACCTTTTTTTTGGTTCTCCATGCTAAAATGTAGATAGAACGAGCTCCTGGACACTCCAGAGCCTTTGTTCTTTCACAGAAATAAATTTAAACCGTATTGAAATATCCAATATTATAGAATAATTGTGAGTTTGCAAAAATTGGTGTGAGTATTGCATGAACTTTGTGGATTTTATTTTACCACAATCAAATTCACAGTATTAACAGGTAATGCCTTGCTTGATGTTAGAGATGTAATTAGCATGTCAGATATCTTAGAGAAAAAACTTCAACAAACAGATACAGTAAAGTTTAAGTTTCTAAAAATGATAACATCCTTAATAAAGAAAGCATTCCTTGCTACTAAGGTGGAGTTATTTCAAGGCATAAACAGTAGATGTACTCATGTTACTTGATTATAGCAAATTACAGGCATAGGAGTTGCATAAAAGACCATCCTAACTTTATTTTCATGTTGCCTCCGCCGTGGGACTGGTTTATTTTTTTTATTTCTACTTAGAGAATACAAAATTTTGGTATCCACAAATAAGAAGCGAAATGTATTTTCATTTTTAATGAAATTTATTTTACTGCAATCTAGAAGCAAACGGTCTAAATGTTGAGAATATGTGGAATGTTAAACTCGATTTCATTTCAATGCAGGTCCTGGTAAGGGGTGAGCAATTAACATTGACTTGTTATGAGAGTGGCAAATTCAGAATTTTCCCATTCACAGACATTTCACAGGCCAGAATTGATGACCTCTGTTATCTGATCTGCTCTTAAACCGTGATATGATTGGTGTAGTTTCCTCAACTTTGCCCCACTCTGTCTGTCTTAAGGATATCCACACAGCCTTTCGTGACTAATACAGATGGTGATTCATGAATAATCACATAATATTGCTTGAGTACATAAGGAGGAAAACAAATATTGTATATAACTGTTTGGCAATTTGGTATATGCAAGGGGAAGTTTATCCAGAGGGGATGATGTTGAACTTGAAAGGATTGTTGTCACCCTCATCTTTGGAAATATAGTTATATTCATTTAGTCAACATTTATTTAGTGAACAATTACCACTACTGGCGCCCATGGCCTAATGGATAAGGCGTCTGACTTCTAATCAGGCGATTGTGGGTTCGAGTCCCACTGGGCGTGTGTGTTTGGTTGTGTTGTTAACACTTTTTTTTCATTAAAAAATAAGAATTTATTCCTCCAAAACCATGTAAATTTTATACCTACTCTAAATATACCCTTTACCCAATTCCAATTCCAACTATAAACATCCCAAGATTGTCCCCAGACCATAGTTCATCTGAAGGAATTTATTCCTCTAAAACCATATAAATTTTATACCTACTCTAAATAAACCCTTTACCCACTTCCAATTCCAACTATAAACATCCCAAGATTGCCCCCAGAGCATAATTCATCTGAAGAGTGAAGTTGAGGTAATGCTCAGCCTTATTCAGAGTGGTAGAGTTGGAGTTCGAATCCTGCCTAAGATAGGTTTTCTCTCCTTGCAAGCGAGAGTTAAAGGGCAGCCTTCATACCCTGATCAATTGAAGCACATCCCTCGATTTACATCCTCTATGGGGTCCTAGAGGCGGGATCATGGGGGCGTTTTGGATTGGGAATCAACCTTTATAAACATCCCAAGATTAGCATCGAGTCATTTTCATTTTTGCTGTCAAAAATTGTGTATTAAATGCCAACCAAATACCAAAAGCCATTATCGAATGAAAGGCACCCAAAAGAGGAAAATTCTGATCTGTCTATTAATGATCAAATTTTTATTTGGACATGGTAATTTTAATTTAGTTTTATCTTGTCATTACTATTTTTTATGTTGTGGTTGAATATGTGTGCAAGTTCAATGTGCATTTCATTCATGTAAAAATTAAAAATACATTCTTTTTTTGAAAAAAATAAAAATAAAAAATAATGATGAAGTGAAAACGCGCATTTCTTTTTATTGAATAGGAGCCTCAGAATGGCAGACCTTTTTGGTTGTTCTTTCAAAGTTTTCTTAGGCTAAAAAAGCAACACATCATGCAGCCTTGGCTAATGGCTATAGACAGCCAAAGCCATAAAAAGATTTCATCTTTCTAAATAAATACATAGGGCCGCCGCAGCAGCAGCCGCCGTCCTCCTCCTGTCCCTTACTTTTTACAGAGCCAGCCACCGCCGCCATGGCAACCGGCATTCAATAGGAATCTCAGTTTCACTGTTGGTTAAAATGTCTCTTTGTAGCTGACAGCGTACACTAAAATACATACAAGAAAACACACACATGCACCTCACACATACTATACTCTTCACAATTATTTCCTCTTTATTGATGGCCTGGAACCGGGTCTTTTGTTTTTTTAACTTTGAAATTAGATGTTTCATTTAATTATAATAAAAAATAAGAAATGTCTTTAAATTTTTTTAAAAATTTGTTAGTAGAAATTTATTCTAAATATTTTATTAAAATAAATATTTAATTCTAAATATTCTAAAATAAAAATTAAATATTCAATTTAAAAATAAATATATAAGTGCTAGGAAAAAAATGGCTTTTTTTTTGTCTAATCAATTCATTTGTTTTTCATAATTTAATGGAAGACTAGACTCAATTTTTTCTCTCTCTTTCCTTGTTATAGTTATAATAAAAAATCTTGAAGTTATCTACTTATCAGTAAATATTGAAATATATCTCAACCTATAAATCAAGTTAGGTTGGAAAATGTTAATTATAATTTGTTAAGTACCTTTGCTTTATTTGCACTCTAATCGGTAACGAGGATACTATTAACGGTATAGTTGATGTGCCCGTAAAAAGTTTGATAAAGACGCTGCTTGAAAAAAAAAAAGACGCATATTGTGTTTAGACACTAGCTATTTATTTGGCCATCTTATATCATTATTAAGTATGCAAATATCAACTTTGAGTTAAATTTAAAGGAGTATTTGTGTTCATGTTGCACCAAACTCAATTCAACCAAACATTGAAGCTCTTTAAATTTAGATTTATCTTCATAGAAATTAATACCCTTTTCCCGAATATCTTCATTCATTTATACCTAAGTTTTTAAATTATTGATCAACATACACTAAACCAAGAAGTTTCTTAAAATTAACCTTTTCAACTTCATCAATTAAGCACTTAATTGTCTAATTAAATATTATAATAGCATTATTACCCTGAAACACCTCCACATGCTTGTAACCCTAACTAGTCCTTTAATTGTTAGCATTATTATTGGCAATTTCCCATCAAGAAAACACAAATAGTTCGAAACATGTTTGACATTTATGCAAACATTCCCAATCCACACAATAGAAATAGGGTTGGTGGTAGCCCTATCCCTAACCACCTCAGTTTTTCTTTTTTGTGTGATCAAGTTAGTGACTAGTCGGCTAGGAACTATTAGAACATACACACGTGGGTGGACATTCCTCTAGGATTTTTTGATTAGGATATGAAGAAAAAGGCTGAGAAATTATATATGGCAACAAAATTCCTTCTCTAAATTAATTGCATGATTGATCAAGTTAAAGAAGAAGAAAACGACCATATAACATGTTCCTTTTTCTACTAAGTTGTTGAATTGTTTTAAAGCTTTCTCAATCAAGATAAACAATTATTGTATAGTTTCCAAAGGTTTTTTGTTTTTTCTTTCCTCCAAATTTTAATCCTTTGACCAACAAAAAATATATTTTATTTGTATAGTTTTTTTTAAAAAAACTCTTAACCAGTTTTTCATTGGATTTGTAATTTTATATTATTTATCAGGAGGAAAAGAGTGAGCTAGATTTTATTTTAGTGTTATTCTTTCTCTTAATTAATTAGTAATATATATATATATATATATATACTTGGATCAAAATTAAACTTTTGTGGGCATCATTTGTTTTTGAGAGGACAATTATCTAAAATGAAAAAGAAAGTAATAAAGTTTGAAAAATCAAAAGATTCAAATAGACAACCATAATATGTTGGATTTGGCACAACAATAATTTTAAATTCCATGAAAATGTTAAAAGTGCCCCTATATAGTACACCTTAGGTCTCACTTTACATATATGCCTACTAGAGAACTCACATAGCCCACTTGTGGTTCTAGATTACTACTATAAATTGCTATGGCAAAGAGAGGGTAGGAGATCATAAAGAAATGTGTCCAAGTACTTTTGGTAAGGAGTTCCCTTTTTTACGGATGGAAGGGAGGAGAATTCAAGACTCTCCTCAAGAAGAGGCATCCATACATAGTGGGAAAGAAATGGAATGGAACCTTTTGGTGGGGCTTTTCCTTCCTTGGTTGAACTGAAACCATAAGTGTAGGACCATTTTGGAAGAAGAAATACATTTTTCATTTTCCTCCTTCAAAATCTATGGGCAGTCAAGGAGGAAATGGTGATGTAGGTTTGGTTAGAAAATTAACAAAAACAAATGGTGAACTTAAAAGAATTGAGATTCTTGCGTTGGTGAGGGGGAGGGGTCCTCTTTTTCCTTCCATATCATCATTTCATTTCTTTTCCCACCTCTTTTGTTTAGTTTCCTTTCTTTTCATGGGCTTGTATATGTTTAGAACTTGGTTGCCCTCATTTCTACCCCCCCCCCCCCAGGCCCCCCAAATCCCTGAGCTCCTTGTTGAACTTCTTAGGGATATGTGCCAAACTTTGACCTTTCTTTAAGGACAAATTTAAAAACTTATGATCTTTTTTAATTATATATTATTTCTCCATCTTAAAATATAAATTTTTAAACTTATTATATTTGTCTCATGATATAAATCATTTTTCAATTTACAATGCATATTTATTATATTTTTTACTCTTACCTTTCATTTAATATCTTCTTCTATTTATTATAAAAAATATAATTATAGCAAAAAATATAAAAGACAAAGGATATTTAAGATATAACTAATATATATTTATTGTTTTTTAATATATGTAAAATAAAGGTTAAAGTCTTATATTGTGGGATGAAGGTAGTAATAATTTTAGGTACATGAATAAGGATGAAAAATTTTGCATATTTTTTTTGCTCTTCACCCTTTTTCTTTTCTTTTCTTTTTTTCTTCAGAGAACAGCTGTTTTTCTTTAAAAAAGAAAGAAAAAAGAAAAGATTGTCATTAGTTTTACATAGTTTTATTTCCTTTTTGACCTGCAATGAGTTTCACAGTTTGTAACTCATTCCTGCCAGCTGGAGGGTAATTATGGGTTTGTCCCAATAGATTCATTTTCATAATGTTCTCATTCCTTATTGTGTCCATCCACAAAAAGTAAATAAATAAATAATGGAGTTCAATATTTATTCTTTAATGGTATTCTTTTATCCTCATAAAAATATATATATTATTATTATGTCTTGAATTCTAACAAAAAAAAAAAAAAGGAAAAGAACCTAGCTAGACATTAACCGTGTCTGTTGGGCATGTGATCTTAATTACTGAGTATTCTCTAAACTCCCACATAACACCCAAAAGGAAAAAAAAGGGGTTATTAATTAATGTTGCATATGCCCTAATAATCATTCATATATATTGTGCCCAAATATTTATTTATCTCTCTCAGTACATTAAAGAAAAAGCAGCAGGCTTTAATTGATTCCATTCCCATGAATAACAATTGTTTTAAGTTATAGTGGTCAAGTGTTAAATTTTGGATGAAGAGTTTAACTCCTTTGAAAAATATGCTTCATAAAAAAAATTATTTTTTAATATATTTTATAACTTAAAATTTTAAAAAGATAAAGTAAACTCTAGAATTATTTGATCAAATTTAAAATTTTGAAAATAATTTTTTTAAAAGAAGGATTTAAGTTTTTTTATCCAATTTTTAACAGTTATCTAGAATAAATTAGGTAACTATACCCATTATAACATTTATATATATATTTATATAAAAAATGTTATAAAATATTACGTAACACACCTTATAGAGTACTTCAGTTAAGTCTTAATGATCAAATTTAATGATTAACTGTATTTTTTAAAATATAAAATAAAACTTAATTAAGTACCCTACTATTTAGTTTATAAAATATATTTATAAAAAATATTTTTTTTATAAAAAAATTTATTTTTCTTAACTATTGACTTAACACTTAGACTATTAAGATGTAATCGGAACACCATGTAATATTACCATGCATGTATATATATCTCAATTAAACACAAGGGACTCAGAGAGAATGAAAGAAGGTTTGAGTGGTCCCCTAGAATTCTCATTTAAGTGACTATTTAATATTCTTATCAACTTGCCCCCAAAGAATAGCCTTATCAAAACAGCTCCATCCCTACCCTACCAAACATGAACTCATTGCATACACCTACTCCCTCTTTCTCTTCCATGAAAAAATATTATGACTAGTCTAAAATTAAATGTCTTATATTATCTTAATAACAAATTAAGAAATGTATTTAACTTTTACAGAAGTTATCAATTTGTTATTCTTATTAATATGATTACTGATGACACCATTGAGAAGATGCATATAAATCCATACGTTGTTTGTTAATCATTCTATTAAAAATCTACTTATTTTAAGAAATGAGATTTTCAATTTCAAACAATCCAAAATAAAAATTGGGATATACAAATTCAAACAGAGGGAATTAGGAATGAAAATGGACTAGGGTTGAACATGAACCTGAGGTTAATCCACCTTTAAAGAGTGACGTTAGGATTAAATAAGAAGGTTGAGGATAGGGTTAGGATTTATGAAATCAGAATTTGATAGGATTAGAGTTGGATTATAGATTTTATAGTTTTCAACCCTAACCTTGTCTCTAATCTTAACCCAAGAATCCAACCCTTATAACCCTTTTTTTTTTGTACTGTAAAATTTATATAAAACATATTACCTACATAATATATCAAATGTAATGTCAATTTATATTCATATATGTTCTTTCATTTGTTCTTCCCCTAATTTAGCAATATTTATTTTATCCCTTTTTAAATCTCTAATTTTCAAATGTTAGTTTTACCTCTCGTGTTCATCTAATATTAAGATATTGGGAGATTGATTTTTTGAGAGATTAATTTTCTTGGTAAATTAAAACTCCTTCTATCTAAGTGCTAATAGATTGATCTTTTAAATGTTAAATTTGTTTATGTATGAATTAATTTATTGAAAGTAAGTAAAAATGATTTTTTTGTTTGTTTAAGAAATGTTTTCTAAAATCATAGAGGGTTAACCTAATTAACCCATCGGGATAGATTCTTAGAGGGTTGGTGTTGAGATTAGGGTTGAAATTTATTTTTTAAGGTTGAATTATGGATTTAATCAATGTCAATCCATTGAGATCCCTAAAGGGAATATATTTTTAGTGTTTTTTTTTTTAATTTATGAGGTCCTAATTCATCTACGATAACACGTATTGTTGTGAGATTATTATTATCATTATTGAATAAGTATTACGAGATTGACTTTAAACCTATTTTACGATGAATTATTATTATTATTATTATTATTCAAGGAATGAAAAATGTTTATTGTTTTTGTATCATTTTCATATCCAGATGTGTCCATTAAAATCGAATAAGTAGGAAAGGAAAATATTTCCCCACATTGACAGAATTGCCTTAACATTAATTGTCTCAAGAATTGATGTTACAACTTATAAGCAACACCTAAGCTTACCGATGATCCTATTCCTATGGTAAACATCATCTTAACTAATTAATGAGAATCTTATTTATCCCATTTTAAAATGGAAATTGTTTTCAATAAAAAGATAGTTTTAATTGGTTGACTAGATGCCAGTCTCCCTACGTATTCAATCCAACAAAAAATAAAGCATCATTTGGTAGTAATTTTATTATTAT
>JAWZTD010000004.1:376884-401763 GCA_035221335.1 Echites panduratus | reverse complement strand
GAAGGTACCAGTGGTGTTCCCCATCCAGACAAGAATGTCAGGTTCATTTTCATTAAATATGAAATTAGAAGAGGATATTCTGGTAATTTGGCTTAGGTTAAGTTTTGAATTTAGATAGTAACTGTGTCAGAAATTGGCTTGGAACCCTTGTGTACCTTAGTATAGCTTATGAGCAAAATAAACTTTGTTGAATTGGTTTGATTACTTCGAACAACTCAAAGGATTAGTGTAGTGTTTGAAGAGTTGGATTGAAGTTAGATAACATACTCCCAAGTGTAGTGTTTGCGGTATTAGACAGATTGGAAACTCTTGCTTCGAGTGAAATTGCAGTGGAATCTACTCCATCCGTTCGGAATTATAATGATATTGATATTATTACATTCAAATGAAGTCAAACTCTTTTAATGTGAGACTTTTAATTATGAATGGAGACAGTAGTTTAGAATAGCTGAAGTAGTATAGATGGTTTCCTTCTTCCACTGAGTGAATTGTTTCCGGTGCAAGTGCCGCAGTTTTCCTTAGAGCTGCCGGACTACATTTTTTGAAGTAAATGCACATCAAGATTGTTTTTTTAGAATATTATAATGTATGCTTTTTTCATTACTATTTTCATTTGTAAAATATTGTGGTTGGTGTCTATATACGCTTGAATAACTTTTGAACAAATTATGTGGGCTGTGAATAAATTCCTATGTGTTTTATGTCAAGTATTGTCTTTTGGTCTTGTTATTGGGTAACAAAGAAAGTTAAAAAGAAAATGGTATGGGCACATACATAGGAAAGAAAGAAGCTTTCTTTCATCTGCCCAAATGTTGGGGCTACTATATGCATTTGGGAAGAGTGTTTTCACATTTTAAAAATTGACGTTTTTTTAAGAATTGGAGAGGATTCAAGAATTGAGATAATAGAGCATAATAACCTTCTGAAGAAATAAAATTAGAAATACAACCAGGAATTTGATCAAACAATTTACCATCAAACAAAAAGTTCTCAAAAGAAATAGAGCTTGAACCATCAATAACCAATAAACCTATCTTCAGCTCACAAATTGCAGCTATAGAGACTAAGCGACTCCAAGAATGTGACGGTTTTGAGCCAAGATAAGGGAGAGAAGGGTGAATACTGTGACACATATATCTATCTCTGATATAAGAGGTGTCGATGTGGCACAATTCCCACATCGGTTGGGATTAGAATAGTGGAGTTTAGGTAGAACCATTCCCACATCGATTGGGATTAGGAAAAGTTAGGGGGAGTTTGGTAGTTATAAATAACCCCTCCCCCTTACATTCTAATCAACCTCAATTTGTATATCTTCTTCCACATATAAATAAAAGCAGATTGCTTAAGGGTGCACAGAGACTAGGTCTATTGGGCGTGTTCTTTCTTTATCTCTTTTAGTATTCCACATTTATTTTTAGTGTTTCTTTTCAATTATAGTATAGTATTCAATATTATTTGTCTAGTTTATTTGTAGTGTTTTGTATGATTCATTTGCGGGTATTTTACTATTCACATGTATTGTTCTGTTCGTATACACGGGACTAGCTTGTGATAAATACACCGTGCACGTAAGTTCTGTCTAGGAGTCTGGATTTTAAGCGGGACCCTTGTGACCCCTCCAGTCTTTCCTGGGAATTTACGTGGCATGGTAATTCTGACTAGGAGACTATTGTAGTCTATCTTGGGAATTACCGAATCGGTTCAATTCACTAGTTGTTTGCTTTAGAGGGAAAATTACCCTGTTTTCCCAATAAGTGGTATTAGAACCAAAGGTTCGTCTTTGGTTTTTGTTGAATACTATATTTCAAGTTTGCAATGGCATTGAATGATCCACCAGCTTCCTCGTCATCATGGTCAAGGTTTCCGTTGTCAAGTTTGAAATTGCCAGTGGAGGTATTTGACGGTATTGGTCATTTTGGCATGTGGCATGGGGAGGTTTTGGACTCCCTTTTCTGGCAAGGTCTTGACATTGCCATTGAAGAAAAGAAACCAGAAGATATTGCAGATAAGGATTGGAGTACCATAAATTGGTAGACATGCGGAACAATTCGGTCGTGTTTGTCCAGAGAGCAGAAGTATGCTTTCAAGAATGAGACTTCTACACATAAAATGTGGAAGGCATTGGAGGACAAATTTCTGAAAAAGAGTTGGTCAGAATAAGCTCCTTTTGAAGAAAAGATTGTTCCGATTTGACTACTAACCAGGTACCAGTATGAATGAACACATCATTTTGTTTAATCAATTAGTACCAGACCTGCTGAATTTGGATGTGAAATTTGAGGATGAGGATCTGGCTTTGATGTTATTATCATCCCTTCCCGACCAATTTCAACACCTAGAAACTACCTTACTTCATGGGAAGGAGAATGTGTCTTTAGATGCTGTATGTTCTGCTTTGTATAGTCATGAATTGAGAAAACAGGATAAAATGAAAAACAAAGCAACTACAACAGATGAAGTATTGGTGGTAAGAGGCAGTCAGCAAATCCAATCAAAGGGGAGAAGAGGAAGATCCAAATCAAAAAGCAGAGTTGCCAAAGATGAGTGTGCTTTTTGTCATCAGAAATTACACTGGAGGAGAGACTGTCTAAAGTTGAAGCAGAAAGGAAAGGCTCTACAAGATGTAAATGTTGCAAATTGCAAAAGTGATGCAGAATCATATATTTCCTTGGTTATTTCACCTTCAACAACACATCTTGACGAGTGGATTTTGGACTCAGGTTGAACCTATCATATGTCTCCCATCCGGGAGTAGTTCTTTGAATTTGAAGAACTAGATTGTGGGGTTGTTTACATGGGAAATAATAATCCATGTAAAATAGCCTAGATAGGTTCAATCAAGCTAAGGAATCATGATGGATCCACTAGAATTTTGACAGATGTGCGGTATGTGTCCAAGTTGAAGAAGAATCTCATCTCTTTGGGGGCCTTAGAATCAAAAGGTCTAGTTGTGACGATACGAGATGGAACTCTTAAAGCAACTTCAATAGCACTGGTAATGTTAAGAGGCATAAGGAAGAACAATTTATATCACTACCAAGGTAATACAGTAATTGGGACAGTAGTAGCAGCAACTTCAAGTAGCATGAAGGATGCAGAGGAGGCAAAACTATGGCATATAAGGTTGGGTCATGCTGGTGAAAAATCCTTGCAAATTCTTGTTAAACAAGGATTGTTGAAAGGTACAAAGGCTTGCAAATTAGAATTTTGTGAGCATTGCGTTCTGGGAAAACAACGAAGAGTGAAATTTGGCACCGCGATTCACAATACCAAGGGTATTCTGGATTATGTGCACTCAGATGTATAGGGACCTGCCAAGACTCCATCACTTGGGGGTAGGCATTATTTTGTCACTTTTGTTGATGATTTTCCTAGAAGAGTGGGTGTATACTATGAAGAAGAAAGATGAAGTGCTTGGGATTTTCATTAACTGGAAAGCTCAAGTTGAAAACCAGACCGGAAGAAAGATCAAAGTCCTCCTAATAGACAAATGTGAAGAATACAAGAGTGATCCTTTCCTGAAGGTATCCCAAGAGTTTGGCATAGTTCAGCACTTCTCAGTTAGAAATACACCACAACAGAATGGGGTGTCAGAGAGTATGAATAAGACACTTGTGGAGAAGGTGCGTTGCATGCTGTCTAATGTTGAGTTAGGTAGAAAATTTTGGGCTGAGGCTGTGAAGTACGCTCGACATTTCGTCAATCGTTTGCCATCTTCTGCTATAGATGGCAAGACACCATTGGAGGTATGGTCTGGGAAAAATGCAATAGATTATGATTCTTTGCTTGTTTTTGGTTCTATTGCATGTTATCATGTGAATGAATAAAAGTTGGATCCACGAGCAAAGAAGGCTCTATTTATGGGCTTCAATGCTGGAGTGAAGGCATATCGTTTATGGTGTCTAGAAGCAAAGAAGACAATCATCAGTTGGGATGTTATCTATGATGAATCTGCCATGCTGAACAAGGTAAATCCAGAAAAGGCTGATGATACTCCGAAGCAGGTGGAGCACAGAGGTAGGTGGAGTTCGAAGAAATAATGATGATCCCAGCAAAAGGCACCATCAGTGACTCTTCAGTAGCAGAAAAAGAGTCAGACGAGGAGAGGTTCCGACCTAAGAAGCTCAACAGCAATCAGAGTCAATTGCAGTCAGAAGGCCCAGACGAGAAATTCAGAAACCTGCTCGTTTTTCTGACATGGTAGCCTTTACATTTCCAGTTGTTGATAATGTTCCATCAACTTTTCAAGAAGCCGTAAGAAGCTTAGAAAGCGATATGTGGAAATGTGCAATGGAAGAAGAAATGCAATATCTTCAGAAGAACAGCACGTGGAAGTTGGCACAACTACTTGAGGGCAAGAAGGCAATTGGTTGCAAATAGGTGTTTGCAAAGAAAGAAGGATTTCTTGACAAAGATGATGTTCGCTACAAGGCAAGATTGGTAGCTAAAGGCTACGCTCAGAAGGAAGGAATTGACTATAATGAGGTATTTTCTCCAGTTGTTAAACATTCTTCCATTAGAATTTTGTTGGCCTTAGTAGCGTGATTGAATTTGGAGCTAGCTCAACTTGATGTAAAGACCGCGTTCTTACATGGTGATTTGAAGGAGGAAATCTATATGACTCAGCCAGATGGATACAAGATTGCTACTAAAGAAAATTGGGTTTGCAAACTGAACAAATCGTTGTATGGACTGAAGCAATCTCCAAGGCAGTGGTACAAACTATTTGATAAATTGATGAAGGATCAGAAGTACACAAGAAGCAAATACGATCACTGCGTGTATTTGTATATACTTCAAGATGGTTCCTACATCTACTTACTCTTGTACGTTGACGATATGCTGATAGCAGCAAAGAGCCAAACTGAGATTGACAAATTGAAGACTCAATTAAGTAAAGAGTTCGAGATGAAGGATTTGGGGGAAGCCAAGAAGATTCTTTGCACGGAGATAAGCAGGGATAGATAGAGAGGCAAGGTTTGGCTGACACAGAAGCAGTATTTGAAAAAGGTACTACAAAATTTTGGTATGAATGAAGATTCTAAATCTGTAATTACAACACTTGCTCCTCATTTGAAACTTAGTAGCCGGTTATCTCCAAAGACGGATGAAGAGCGAGAATACATGGCTAAAGTCCTGTATGCTAATGCAGTTGGAAGCTTGATGTATGCAATGGTGTGTACTAGACCAGATATTTCACAAGCTGTTAGTATTGTAAGCAGATACATGCATGATCCAGGAAAATACCATGCAAGCTGTAAATAACCCCATCCCCGTACATTCTAGTCATCCTCAATTTGTATATCTTCTTCCACATATAAATAAAAATAGATCGCTTAAGGGTGCTCGGAGACTAGGTCTATTGGACCGAACTCCGTTATCAAATTTTCGGGTGTGTTCTTTCTTTATCTCTTTTAGTATTCCACATTTATTTTTAGTGTTTCTTTTCAATTATAGTATAGTATTCAATATTATTTATCGGGTTTTTTTGTAGTGTTTTGTATGACTCATTTGGGGGTATTTTACTATTCATGTGTATTGTTTTGTTCGTATACACAGGTCTAGCTTGTGATAAATACACTGTGCATGTAAGTTTTGTCTTGGAGTCTGGATTTTAAGCGGGACCATTGTGACCCTTCCAGTCTTTCCTGGAAATTTACTTGGAATGGTAATTCTGACTAGGAGACTATTGTAGTCTATCTTGGGAATTACTGAATCGGTTCAATTCACAAGTTGTTTGCTTTAGAGGGAAAATTACAGGGTTTTCCCAACAAGAGGTCCAAATGGACTGTTTCCAATTCCATCATAATTTCATTGAAAATGCAGTTTCATAATCCAAGAGCGAGTTGAAACCCAAACCACCAGATTAATTGCTATAACAGATTGAATTATGTCTCATATAACAATGAATCAAGTGACCCCAAAGAAAATTAGCAAAAGTTTGTTCAATAGATCTCAAAGCAGCCATAGGAGGAGTAATGAAGGATAGAACATATAAAGGGATGCCAGTTAGCACAAATTTAATGAAAGCAATACAGCGAGCCAAAGACAAATATTTGGACTGCTAAGAAGTTATTCTCAATGAAATTTTCTAAACCAAATAGTCAAAGAACTTAATGAGTCTTCTTCCTCTAAAAATCAAGCATCCGAGATAGATTAGGAGAAGATCCTTCATTTTGAACTGAGTAGTATTCCTAATCAGCATAATCTGATAAACAGAGGTCCCGGAAGTTAAAATTTTTTTCGAATGATTGAGTTTTTGCCCCGGACTTAGCTGATATTCCTCCAGAAACGCAATAAGACGAGTAAGATTCCTCTTACCACCGTTTGTAAATATCACGACATCATTGGCAAAACACAAATGTGAAACTAGAAGACAATCTTTAGGTTGATCAAACCTTTCAATATACCCTGAATCTGATAAAAATTTAATCTCCTTGTCTCATCCCTCCTGAAGCTGAAAAGAAACCATTTTGACAACCATTAACAAGGACTGAAAATCTATTATGTTGAAGCAATCTCCCGATCAATAAAACAAGGCGCTCATGGAATCCAAAATGCCTCAACACATTAAATAATAACAACTAATCCACCCTCTCTTTGACAACTTTGTTACAAGATCCCCTAAAACTCTATTCCCCTTAAAAATGCCTTTCAATGCATTTTGATATTAATTTTATTTTAGTGGTTAATACCATAATTTATTATTTAATGAGTGAAATTAAATATTTAGTTTATATCTCAACCGTTTCGTTAATGTTTTGACGTTGGAATGATTTTTTCTTTTCCAAAAAAGACAATATAAAATTAACTTCATTAAAAAAAATTATTTAAAAACTTTTAAAGGGGGAAAAATCTTTACAAGCTTAAATATTGATAGTTTCTTTTTCCAATAAAAATAAAAATAATTAAAATAATGTTTTTTCTCTCTTTAATTTATTTAAAATGCTTATTAATTTTTATTTTTTAAAAAAAGCCAGCCGAATTTCGTCTTTTACATTTCATATGCAGCTACAGTGTGGAAATTGAGACGATAATTCACTTTTATGCAAGACATTTAAATAACAAAATTTATTTTAGTCAAAACACATTCTACGATTTCCATCCTCCATTTTTTACTGTGGACTGTGGTTCTTATTTTATGGCAATGTTTTATGACCGATATATTCTTTGGCTGCATATGTTCTCTGTTCACCAAGACTGGCTGGGAAACACTTACCTGGAACTCCTTTTTTCTACAGTTTAATTTGGGAGTATGCTACACAATTTCATCTGCATTATTTAGCAGTGCTATGTTTCACATACGTAATGTTATGATCCAACGTATAGAAAACACATTTTTAGCATACACTTTCTACGCTCATCAGAATAATACACATGTCTCTGAAAAAACAATCTAGTATTTATAAGGAAAGAAGAGGGATATTGTAAATACTGAAGAAGATGGTGGGTAAAATTCTGCTAGAGTCAATGAATAGCTAGAACAATTTTCGCGATGTTTAGAATTGAATATTTCTATTTCTATTTTAGTTTGTCTAGAATGAAGTGTCACATTTCTAAAATTAAAATAAATATTTCTTTAATATAAAATCTCATTAACCACCTCCTATATTTATGGTTTTACATCTACTTACATAATGTTTCCAATTACTAATTACATTAATTGGAAGGATAAATTAGTAACTTAGTTAAAGCCAATAGCACCCCTTAATTCTTGATCAAGTCAAAGTGGGATACTCAATTTCTAATAGGAGTAGAATTTCGGACAAGCGGATTTGCATAAATGGTAAATCAATTTTTCTTTGAAAGGTTATGCATTTTCCTTTTATCTATTATGTATAATTCTTCTGGTTGAGAAGCTACTAAAAGTTTGACCCTTGAAAAAGAGTTCTCCTAAACACATTGATCACCATTATGACCACCTCGTCTCCTTTCCATAGTTTTTAAATGGTAAGTAGATTAATTCAACTCAGGGATCCCACAAATCAATTGCTAATTAATTCATATTCGAATATAAATAACCATTAAGATCAATTTCTTGATCATATTCAAAACCCATTTTCATCATCTTTTATGAGAGAAACAATGAGTAAGATCAGCTTTGTACTGCTTCTTGTCGATTTCTTTCTGATCTCCCTTGCAGCTGGCTTCTCCTCTGGTGATCATCGGCTAATCCTGCATACGAAAGTAACCAATATTCTTTTCTTTTTCTTCTTCGATATCATTCTTAATTTCTTGTATATTTACCTGGATTTGTTATTATGGTTAACTAATTACATAAATTTTGCATTATTGATGGATGAAGAAGAATTAGATGTGGTGTGTGGCACAAGTCAGTGCTCCAAATGATAAATTGCAGGCATTTATAGACAAAACATGCTCAGAGCTGGACTTTGGTGCAATAAATCATATAGGGAAATGCCTTGAGCCAAATACACTCCAAAATCATGCTTCCTATGCACTTGATCTGTTCTATAGGAACCGTGGAAGTTGAGATTCTGACATCGGAACACGGGCCTTAACTGATCCATGTAATTATTCTCACTTTTTCTTTTCTCTTTCCATTATCAAAGGAAAAAAAAAAAGAAAGAAACTTTAGAATGACTTTATATCTTTAGTATACTTTATATGTGATACTATCTAACGTAATAATAAAAAATTTAGGTATATCTTTTATTTATTTTTATAAATATATAAATTAACTCTAAAAAGGTAAAGTAAACCTTGTATAATTTTCTTTTAAACAAATGTGTTGATGTACCAAAGAGTAAATATAAAAATATAATAAAAAATATGATGCCTTTAGAAAACCATTTTTTTATTTTTCTTAAAATCTTCTAGTAATGGTGGGGTTTGGTATGGATCGGGTGCAAAACTCGAACGTATCAATTCTGAACATGAATGGATATAGATATATATTATATTTCCATGGAAACATTTAATTTAATAAAATAGTGCACCAAGCATCACTTGAAGATGAGGCATGCATAAATGTACATAATGAGTTTGACTTGTAGGTTTAAGATAAACAGTCGATGTGTGTGGAGTGAAAATTTATAATATATTCTTAAACCCAAACCCTTAAACTGTTTATTATTTGTGTTTTGATTTCTTCTATTATATTGTGTGGCGCAGCTTTTGGTAATTGCCATTACCTGTGAGATTTTGGACATGAAGAGGAGGGGCGAAGGACAATTTTGTAATCAAAGTATGGTATTGTGTTAATTACCCTTTTGCCATACCAAATGTAATCCATTACTTTTACGGTTTTACCCCCTCTTCTCGGGTTTAATAAAGAATATTTTCATAGTCAGAAGTGAAGGAAAATTCCATCAAGAAATGAGGATTAAATTTTCAAATAATAAACAAATTGATCGTTTAATTCAATAAAAAAAATGAGAATTCACTAACTTCCTCAAATTGACTGGATTGAAAATAATAATATAAAAATTTTCTCACTTTCATCAATTGAATATATAATTGATGAACAAAACGGGTACAACCCAAATAACTCGATCCAATTACACAAAACCCAAATTATGGAGTAAAGATCCAATCTGATTTATTGTATGATCTAAACCTAAGAAGGTGTATAAATATACTTTAATAAAAAATTACAAAAGTTTTTACGCATGATCACAATCTCCTATTATCTCAATAAGGCTTGTGACCTACAAGTCAGAGACTTATAATAAAGATATAGGTTGCCAGGGACGTTATCGAAGATCGTGGGCATCATCAAGGTTTTCATAGAGCTCCTCAAACATCTTTGGAGACCATGAAATGCTTCCCTAACAATCATTGATACTTGTTAAGGGAATGTAATATACTCCAACAAGGAAACTCCTAGGGGGAGAACATGATCAGAGATTGACTAGATACACTTTCTTTTAATCATACCATATCGCACGGGATACAGTTGATTTCCATCAGGGTACGACTCCTGAATTGAAGGAAATTGATTGATTTCCACCTAAGAGATCATGATCACGGATCAACAGGTAAGGAGAATACACTCAGTCTACTAGTGTATACTTTCCATCTTACTCAACTCTTTCTAGTGACTGACTTGATAATCGGAGTATAGCCAAAGGCGATAACCAGCTCCGGTGATCCATTTTCCCTCTTCGGTTGTTCTTGCAGGAGTCAAGGTAACAGAGTGACCCAGAGGACCAAATATTACTTGAAAATTTTCATTTAAAATTGGATATGACAAATAGATTGTCTAAGGAGCAACGTTTTTCTCACACGGGTTATGTAAATATATACTTAAAGAAGTAATGCTATAGAGTGTTATGAAACACACCTTATGGAGTACTACTGTTAATTCTTTAACCGTCAAAATTAATAATCAACTGTATTCTATATTTTTTTAAAAATAAAATCTTCAATAAAAAAATTTTTTTTGTAAATATATTTTATAAACTAAACTTTAGAAATACTTGATCAAAATTTTTTCTTGATACAAAAAAAAGTTAATCTTGATGATTAGAGGCCTAATAGTAACATTTCCATAACATTTTGGATACTTAAAGTAAAATTTTAACCAGTCTTAAAATATATAACAATTTCTTTAAAAGTTTAACCAATAAAGGAATCTGTTTGTTTAATCACAAATTTACTTCTCATCAGCAACATTTTAATATAATTCCCAAATATTTTGAAAAAAAGAAAATTCTGATATGATCCTTATAGTCATATCTTTAAGTTCATATCTTTACATATGGACCTTGTGGTCCATATCAAGGTCAACGATCCTAAGAAAAATGTGGACTCAAATCCTTATTAGATTTTTTGGTGCAAGTTTCGTGCCTTAGTATTGATAACCACGTTGATAATCTTACTATTTTGACCTTTTTAATTAGTTATCTTTCAACCTTTTCTAAGTTAATAAACAGGTAGGGTCTGGGAAACCCCCTCACTATTTTATTTAAAAAAAAAAAAAAAGTTAAGAAGGTCAACCATTTAAAATTATCATTTATAAAATAAACATAAACTATCCCTTTTTTCCCATAATATATTATAATATATACAAATATATCAGCCATCAAAATCCTTCCTACCATGGTCCCTTAACCCCGTTAAACAACTCATATAGTAAAACAAACTTTTTTTTAGGGATATCGTAGTAAAAAAAGTATCCTCTGGAATATTTTTTTAAAAACTTATATCTGTGATCAAAATTTGAAATGAAAAAAACAAATAACATTTTTCAGAAAATTTTCTGTTGCTAAATATTTCTGATGTGGTTAATAATTACAGCGTTATAATTAATCCTTAAGTAATTAAGCAAGCAAGCTGCTATAAATAATAAGAAAGGCCAATGCAGAGGGCAAACCAAACCAAAAAAAAAAAAAAAAAAAGAACCCTTCTGGTAAAATCTTTCAGAAACTCAAGAATGATGAAGTTTTTTCTCTTCTTTGCCTTTTTTCTCTGCTTTTCTGCAGGCTCTATTTCAGCCCAGACGCAGCCGGTAAAAACTTCACAAGCCTTTTCTCTCCAGTTTTACCTTTTGATTTCTTTAACTTCATTTATTTATTTATGTTTTTTGTACCCACAGCTCCCCTCTTCTCTTCTTTTCCTACCCTCGTGGTGTCTCGATCTCCCAGTTCCAATTTTTGTTACTTTCCACTAAACTTGCAATGGTTGACTTCTTAATTAGTTTGCCTTTTTCTCAATTTTGGTGCAGTTTAAAAACTGGTGTGTGGTACAAGAACATGCACCAAGTGATAAGATGCAGGGATTTCTGGATTTTGCATGTGGGCAACTTCGCTGTACTGAGATAAACATAGGGGGAACGTGCTATGAACCCAATACTCTACTGTTTCATACCTCTTATGCCCTTGATCTTTTCTTTAGGGTTAAAGGAACTTGCAACCAGGAAGTTGGCATACTCGTTTCTGTCGATCCATGTAATTAATCATTACATTTTTCTCTTTTTTTCCAAACTTCTTTTTTCTTTTGCTCTTTTTAAATTATATAATTTTCTTATTGAAAAAATAAAATGAATGTCACAAAGGTATATAATTATTGATTGCTATGTTTTTCTGTTTTTGCAGCTTATAAAAATTGCATTTATCCTTGAGGGAGGAGATCAAAGGATCGATCATGGTTAGAAATCTGGTTCTGTTTTACGAGATAAAAGGATCGATCCATTCCGTACTTGTTGGGAAACATTACAATTATACTGGCACTGATGCCTTTTAATGAGAGATTTGACATATTCTTATTAAATTTTCATTTTATTTCTTTCTATCCCTTAGGTTTATTTAATAACATATTAGTCAACGGGAAATTCTACTAAGTCAGTATGTTGACACATGGATCTGTAATTAGTCTATTAGCCAAGTCGCCGTCAATAGTGACACGAGTCAGCTTTTTTCTTTTCTGTTCTTTCTTTTTAATGAGAAATGTGTCAACATTTGCTAACATAAAGTTAAAAATGAGTGAGTTTGCTAACATAAAGTTATATTTGAATGTAAGTACTAATATGACTGATTTTGAACCAATAAATTTATATTGTCATGTATGAATTTGATTCATATGTATATAAGATTTTTTTTTTTTTTTGTTTCTTAAACAAATGAGCTCCTTTCTATCGGAAGTGAATTTTCTATTTTTATTTGCACAAGTTTTAACAAAAAAGATTGATATAATTCATTTTAAACATTGAAATGGTAATTTTTTAGTATAATTTTAACTTATTTTCTTTGATTCGTTGGGCAGCTTTTTGGCATCAACAAGATTTGATATAGACCATATTTATATCCCCACAAATGAATCTCTTGATTTATGTCAAATGAAATCATTAATTTGTGGTATCAATGTAAAATTTACTTGTAGTACTTTATGGTATTTTGTTGATGATGTGGTTTAATTATGGGTCAACAGGTTAATGTATATATGTAGGGGTGACAAGTGGGTCGGGTTAACCCGCAATTCGACTCGGCCAGAAAAAACTCGGCCCGGTTCGACCAGTGATGAACAGTACCTAAGCCTGATCCAGCACAATCCGTTTCCCTAGTCCGTACGGGCTCAAAAATATTTAACCCGACCCAAACCTGCCAGGGGCATGAATGCGGTCCACATAAGAAAATCTCCGTTAACATCTTGCTTGCACCCAAAACTCTTTGTTGAACCAAATATATATATATATATATATATATGCATATATATACCATATATATATATATATGTGTGTATATATACACCACATGCACCATATATATATATATATATATATTTATTTATGGGTAATACTATGTGTTAAGCTTGGAATGCTCCCGTGTGTATATGGAGATACAATTACTTCTTAAGAACCAAAGCCAAATTTTCATAATTAAATATTTTTAATATCTTAATAAATTGAACTTATCAAATTAAATATTATACTCCCTCCATTAGGGATCAAATGTCTCATTTTGAGTTATCGAAAATTAAAAAGTTTGTTTGACTTTTTTAAAGTTACCGCTCTATCATTCTCGTTAACATAATAATGGGTGGGACCTTTGGTTAGGAATGTAAATATTTTAATAATCTAACTAAGTTGACAGTTAATGGTGATTTTTATAAAAAATATTACTTATTTTTAGACATGAAATATTGAACATTCAATTCCAAACAGAGGGAGTCATAAAATCAACCTTTGCATCTAAGCAAAAAAGATCTCGACACTTACAAAATTCCCTCACCTGTCTCTTTTTTACAAGAAAGTAATTTTTGCATGATTGGGGGTTTGACAAACTTCAACCTATTTTTTTACTTCCTCGATTTTTTTTTTTTAAAAGTCATTCAAGGCTTAGGAATACAAAATTTTCCTAAATTTTCTTTCCCTTCACTCATCTAGGTGTTGAAGAAGAAAGAAATTTCTATAGAGATGGAAGGACCAATAATTTAGAGAGAAAAATTATTTCTATTTCACCAAGAATAGATAAACAAGGGAATTTACAAATCCTTACAAAAACTCTCTAAAAAGAACTCTCTAAGTTCTCACTTCAAGAACTCTCTTAGTTCTTGATCTCTCCAAGAACTCTCTTTAGGTTCTTGCTCTCACAACTCTCTACACAACTCTTCTCAACTCTACACAACTCACCACAAGCATGGCTCTATTTATAACCATCCTTCAACAACTATTTCTATAATTATTTACTAGTCATTCCTAACATTTTTGACTAGGGAATTATACCAAACATGCCTAACATTTTTGACTAGGGAATTATACCAAACATTCCTAACATTCTTGACTAACCATTCCTATCATTCTTGACAAGAAGAAATGTATTTCACATTAGAAAGATGACTATGATATATATTTTTTATTTTTAACACTAGGTTGTCCCATTTTTAAGGGGAGAAGGAAGAATTCATATTTTGATTCCTTGGTGTTGCGAATTGCTAACAAAATTTCTTCATGGCAGTCTAGGTACCTATGTTTTGCAGGAAGAATCACTTTGATAAAACACATCCTCAGTAGCATTCCCCTCTATGTGTTAGCTTCTATTGCTCCTCCAAAGGCATTTTTCTGCTCTATTTAGAAGTTGTTTGCCAATTTTCTATGGAGTTCTTCGTCTTTGGCAAATTGGCCGTTGGTCTTCTTGGTCATCTTTGTGTCATCCAAAGGAGGCTGGATGTTTGGGTTTTTATTCAATGGCAGATTATGAGATATCCTTCACCTTTAAGTTGTGGTGGTCTTGGCATTCTATTTGGACTGCATATATTAGAGAACGTTACTAAATAATAAACAGGTAGGGGTCCAGCCAAACCCCCCGTCTAGAGGACGGATTTAAAAAAAAAAAAATATATTAGAGAACATTACATGGCGAACAATTCACATCCCTCTCTGCCACTCCTGGGACAGTCACCTTCTCACTCTTGGCACATATTGTTTTCCATTGAGGAGGTAGGTGAATCTTACATTGGGTTATTGGTGGGATGGGTCAAGCTCCATACAACATGAGAATTTTCTATTTGATGGTAAAATTGAAGTTGTGATTCCTGGCAACATTAATCAGTATCTTTCTGAACATGGATTTAATTGTGACCTTTCTGATTATTTATCTCAAACTGGTTGGTAAATTATCAGTTTCAAATACTTTAATTAGTGAAGGCCATGACAAGTTAATATGGTTGTTGTCTTCTAATGGGGAGTTTTCTATGGCTTCAACTCTCAAGGTTTTGAATCAATCACCTGATCTTTCGTTTGGTTTCATATGGCAAAGATTCCTCTCTCCTAATTTTATTAGCTTTTCATGTGGTGATTTAAGAAGGGTTTCTTGGCTCTTGATGACATAAGGCAAGGGCTTGGATTCAGCCTTGCATCTCGGTGCATTTGTAAACAGCAAGCTGAGGATTTCAATCTTCGTTTCTTTGAATGCAATATTACATCTTCTCTATGGTCCTTTTTCCTGCCAAGATATGGTGTTTTTAATTTCAATACTTTTTCCATGGTGCAGCTGAAAGTTATAATCTAATTAAAATTCAATTAACATGATCTATAAATACCTTTAAGCTATGACATGTAGTAGACAACTCCTTAACAGTAGATTCATCAAATCACACCAATAAATTACATCATAATTTTTTAAAAAAATCTTCATGGCATAACTCTAATACTTATATATATGTATGTATGCAAACCTGTGTGTTTTCATTCCCCCGATCAAGGCTCAACAGAAAACAAGAAGATCCTTGTCTAATTTTATCCAATATACAAATAAAGAAAACAGAACAAGCAACAGAGAAAGAGAAGAAGAATCCATAAGCATTCCCATGTCGAGAAAAAAAAATCAGTAACTCCATTCTACTGAAAAGAAACCCAACCTCAATTGAACAGAAAAAAGCTCAATATGTGACCAAAATGTTAAAAATTAAAAATATATCATAGTTATTTTTCCAATGTGAAATACATTTCTTCTTGTCAAGAATGGTATAAATGGTTAGTCAAGAATGTTAGGAATGTTTGGTATAATTCTCTAGTCAAAAATATTAGGAATGTTTGGCATAATTTCCTAGTCAAAAATGTTAGGAACGACTAGTAAATAATTGTAGAAATAATTGTTGAAGAATGACTATAAATAGAGCCATGATTGTAGTGAATTGTGTAGAGTTGAAAAGAGTTGTGAAGAGACTTGTGAGAGCAAGATCCTAGAGAGAGTTCTTGGATAGATCAAGAACCAAGAGAGTTCTTGAAGTGAACTTAGAGAGTTCTTTTTAGAGAGTTTTTGTAGGGATTTGTAAATTCCCTTGTTTATCTATTCTTGGTGAAATAGAAATATTTTTTCTCTCTAAATTTTAATTTCTTCCATCTCCATATAGAAATTTTTTCTTCTCCAACAATTGGTATCAGAGAGGGTTCAATGCTGCCAACTCTTATTTTTTGGATTGTTATTTTGGAAGCTTTGTTTAGGAAAAATTCTGCCTTCACATTGTTAAAATTATGACAAATTTTACTATCTCTATTGATAAGCTCAATAATAACAATTATGGGTCATGGAGTACCCTTATGAAGTTTTACCTGAGGGGACAGAATTTATGGGATATCCTAAATGGAAGTGATACAACACCACCTAGGGAGGCCAGAAGCACAGACACAACTTCAAACACTTTAACCACAGCTCCTACAAGACTGGATGCTGCACCTCAAAGGCCAGCAACTGACTTTGATGGTTTAAAGAAGTGGGAGGTTAAAGCAGGCAAAGCCATGTATGCTTTAACAATAGAAGAGACAGTCAAGGACGCGGTCGTGGTTGAGGTAGAGGTAGAGGTCGAGGAAGTGGTGCCGAGAGATTCAACAATCAAGAAAGATATATTTAACAAAACCAAGGTAGAGGTTTCCAGTCAGGGGGAGCTCGAGGAGCTCAAAATAATCAAAGTGGTCAAAACTGGTGGCAACCCAATGACCGTCAAAGTGATGAATGTTTCAATTGCGGTAAGAAGGGACATTATGCAAGGAATTGCTGGTCCAAGTGAAGTAAATGCTGCAACATCCTCTAAGAACGAGAGTCCTGGACTAGAAGAATGGGACTTTGAAACACCCCTCTTTGTGGAGGAGGTAGTTGCTGTTGATGCAAGAGAAAAAGGCCTAATTGAGGAATTTTCACTTACAGTAGTTTGTGAGCAGTTGGTCGACTACGAGAATGATTGGATTGTTGATTCAGGTTGTTCCAATCATATGACTGGAGATGAGTCGAAACTCTTGCACATGACAAAGTACAATGGAGACCGAGTTATTGACAACAAACAACACATATATGCCAATAGCCCACATTGGCAAGACACAGCTACCACAAAGGTATTGCCATGAACAAGTTCACCTACAGAATGTTTGTCATGTCCACGGGATGAAGAAAAGCCTGTTGTCAGTACCTCAGCTGACTACTTTAGGTAACTATGTCTTGTTCGGTCCTGACGATGTGAGGGTGTATTGAGATTTGAAGATCACGGGTACACCGTTTATGGAAGGACGAAAAATGATACTATCTATGTGATGTCAGCCTATGTTGACGAGGTCAGGAGAAATGACACAGGTGACTTGTGGCATGCACAACTCGGGCATGTCAATTACAACAAATTGAAGATCATGATGCAAAAGTCAATGTTGAAAGGACTTCCGCAATTAGAGATCCACAGTGACACTATATGTGCTGGATGTCAATATGGTAAGGCCCATCAACTGCCTTACAAGGAGTCAGTTTAGAGTTAAGGAGTCATTGGAGTTGGTCCACTCAGATTTGCTTGGGAAGATCAAACAACCATCAACTCGTGGTTATCAATATATGATAACTTATTGTTTTTTGCTTGAGTACATTATTGTTTTTTCAACATAGAGTTGTGTGTTTAAGTCTGACGGGCTGTGTATTTGCTTGATACTTTCGTGGATGTCGACTTCTTCATCAGCAAAAAAGTCTTATCCTTTTGTTTCAGTTACTATGTGAAATTTTTTTACAAAAAGTAATCTTCAGTTAACCAAGTTGTTGCACCTATTTTCCTGTCAGGTCTCGACCACTAAGCAATTACATAAACAACCCGACAAGGTAAAAAATAACCAGTCGCAGCTATGAAACAACCCATCACAAAAACGCAACAACCCTTCACAGGCAAACAACAACCCTTCACAGTTACACACCCAGTAGCTCCAAGATAAAAAAAAAAATCCCTGACAACCTTTATGACAAAATATGCAATTTTGTAGAGTATTTTACATTGAGATAGAACAAATTGAAAAACAAAATAAATACAATTCACTCAATTAAGCCTTGTATGTGTCTGAGCACTTCTATCTGGACATCGCCTTTTTGTGTGTCCTTGTTTGCATATCGAGCATGTTTTGAGACATCTAATTACTCCTTGGAGTTTATAAAGAAAATTGAGTCAAGAATTGGAATCTTCGACGTGTCCACTCCTGAAAGTCAACTGATATATGGCCAATAAAGAACGATTAATGCCAAGGAAAAACAAGCATTATATGTCAAGCTTAAAAACACCAGCAACAGTTACAAAAATGACCCGATGCTCAGCAAAAAGAAAAAAACCTGTGTCGATTAGAAAAGAACAAATAACAATTACATCAAACAACCCACAATTGTTACTAAAAAAAGTCGATACACCACAAAATAACACTTGATAGTTAGAAAAAAGAACCTATAACAATTACATCAAACAATCTGTAACAGTTAAAAAACCAATTCGATACTTCACAAAACAACTCGTGAAAGTTAGAAAAGAACAAATAACAATTGCATCAAACAGCTTACAATAATTACATAAACAACCCAGTGTCTGTTAGAAAATAACCCATAACAATTACATCATACAACCCGCAACAGTTTAAAAAACAACCCGGTACTCTATAAAAAACAACCCGTAACAGTTAAAATTATAATCTATAAAAATACGAAAAATATTTATTTGAGTAATAAAAAAAATAAACAACAATTTGCAAAAACAACCATATACTGCACAAAACAACCCGTAACAGTTACAAAAATATAGATGAAAAACACAAAAATAAAAAAACTCATTCAGTTTAAAATGAATCTTTTCTCTATAAAGATTCAATCTTTGAACAGATTTAAATAAGAAGATATGGTTTTTTGTTTATAATATATTTCAAAATATAAAAATAAAGATACCAATTCAATTTTTAAGATGAAAACAAACATTTAATCCATAAAGATTCAATAAAAATTATAAAAACAACCAGCAACAGTTTGCAAAAACAACCCGATACTCCACAAAACAACCCGTAACAGTTTCGAAAAATTTGGACGAAAAATACAAAAATAAAAAAGCTCATTCAGTTTAAAACGAATCTTTTCTCTATAAAGATTCAATCTTTGCACATATTTGAGTAGAAAGATATGGTTTTTTGTTTATAATATATTTAAAAAATATAAAAATAAAGATACCCATTCGATTTTTAAGATGAAAAGAAACATTTAATTTATAAAGATTCAATCTTTGATAGATTTCAACATAAAGATGTGATTTGTTTTCATAACATGTCTCAAATACAAAAATAAAGATGAACATAATTTTTTTATGATTCAATCTTTCCACAGATTCAATCTTACCTGGATGAACATTCAATCTTTCCACAGATTTCAGGTGAAAGATCTAATTTTTGTATTTTAGAATGGTTCGAGGGTGGGTTTTAGAGAGAGAAGAAGATATTTTGGAATGTTGGGTAGAGAGAGAGAGAAGGGTGAGAGAGTTTTGAAGAAAGATTTCAGCATGGGTTTGAAGCAATGACCAAATTGTTTCAGATTTTTTTTTAATTTTATTTTGAAAGAAGGGTAGGGAGGTAAAAACGCATGCCAAAGTAATTATATTTTGAAGGAATTATAAGTGTGATTATATTTTAAAGGCCTTATCCAAAATGGGCTATTTGGTGCAATTTCCTCTTTATATATAAATAAATAGAGAGATTAAAAAAAGAAATTATATATATTCATTTATTTTCCAATATGGGTTGTAAATCTTTATATAGAATTGTTTATAGAGGAAATTGCACTAAATAGTCTCTTTTGAATAAGCATTTTAAAATATAATCACACTCATAATTCCTTCAAAATATAATCACTTTGACATGTGTTTTTATCATTCTACCCTTCTTTCAAAATAAAGTAAACAAATTTGTAAAAAATTTGGCCAGTTGCTTCTTGTCTCATCCCTCGCGAAGTTGAAAAGAAACCACTTTGACAACTATTAATAAGGATTGAAAATCTATTATGCTGAAACAATCTCCCAATCAATAAAACAAGGTGCTCACGGAATCCAAAATGCCTTAACACATTAAATAATAACACCTAATCCACCCTCTCTTTGACAACTTTGTTACAAGATCCCCTAAAACTCTATTCCCCTTAAAAATGCCATTCAATGCATTGGGATATTAATTTTATTTTAGTGCTTTTGTAACATAATTTATTATTTAATGAGTGAAATTAAATATTTAATTTATATCTCAACAGATTCATTAATGTTTTGAAGTTGGAATGATTTTTTTTTTCAAAAAAGACAATATAAAATTAACTTCATTAAAAAAATTATTTAAAAACTTTTAAAGGCTGAAAGATCTTTACAAGCTTAAATATTGATAGTTTCTTTTTCCAATAAAAATAAAAATAATTAAAATAATGTTTTTTCTCTCTTTAATTTATTTAAAATGCTTTTTATTTTTATTTTTTAAAAAAGCCAGCCGAATTTCCTCTTTTACATTTCATATGCAGCTACAGTGTGGAAATTAAGACGATAATTCACTTTTCTGCAAGACATTTAAACAACAAAATTTATTTTAGTCAAACACATTCTAGGATTTACATCCTCCATTTTCAACGGTGGACTGTGGTTCTTATTTTATGGCAATGTTTTATGACCGATATATTCTTTGGCTGCATATGTTCTCTGTTCACCAAGACTGGCTGGGAAACGCGTACCTGGAACTCCTTTTTTCTACACTTTAATTTGGGAGTATGCTACAAAATTTCATCTGCATTATTTAGCAGTGCTATGTTTCACATACGTAATGTTATGATCCAACTTATAGAAAACACATTTTTAGCATACACTTTCTACTCTGATCAGAATAATACACATGTCTCTGAAAAAAAAAATCAAGTATTTATAAGGAAAGAAGAGAGATATTATAAGTAACGAAGAAGATGGTGGGTAAAATTCTGCTAGAGTCAATGGATAGCTAGAACAATGTTCGCCATGTCTAGAATTGAATATTTCTATTTCTATTTTAGTTTGTTTAGAATTGAGTGTCACATTTTTTAAATTAAAATAAATATTTCTTTAATATAAAATCTCATTAACCACCTCCTATATTTATGGTTTTACATCTACTTACATAATGTTTCAAATTAATAATTACATTAATTGGAAGGATAAATTAGTAACTTAGTTAAAGCCAATAGCACTCCTTAATTCTTGATCAAGTCAAAGTGGGATACTCAATTTCTGATAGGAGTAGAATTTCTGACAAGCAGATTTGCATAAATGGTAAATCAATTTTTCTTTGAAAGGTTATGCGTTTTCCTTTGATCTATTTTGTATAATTCTTCTGGTTGAGAAGCTACTAAAAGTTTGACCCTTGAAAAAGACTTCTCCTAAACACATTGATCACCATTATGACCACCTCGTCTCCTTTCCATATTTTTTAAATGGTAAGTAGATTAATTCAACTCAGGGATCCCACAAACCAATTGCTAATTAATTCATATTCATATATAAATAACCATTAAGATCAATTTCTTGATCATATTCAAAACCCATTTTCATCATCTTTTATGAGAGAACAATGAGTAAGATCAGCTTGGTACTGCTTCTTGTCAATTTCCTTCTGATATCCCTGGCAGCTGGCTTCTCCTCTGGTGATCATCGACTAATCCTGCATACGAAAGTAACCAATATTCTTTTCTTTTTCTTCTTCCATATCATTTTTAATTTCTTGTATATTTTGCCTGGATTTGTTATTAAGGTTAACTAATTACATAAATTTTGCATTATTGACGGATGAAGAATCAGATGTGGTGTGTGGCACAAGTCAGTGCTCCAAATGATAAATTGCAGGCATTTATAGACAAAACATGCTCAGAGTTGGACTGTGGTGCAATAAATCCAGGAGGGGAATGCTTTGAGCCAAATACACTCCAAAATCATGCTTCCTATGCACTTGATCTCTTCTATAGGAACCGTGGAAGTTGCGATTCTGACATCGGAACACCGGCCTTAACTGATCCATGTAATTATTCTCACTTTTTCTTTTCTTCTTCCCTTTTCAAAGGAAAAAAAAAAACTTTAAAATGACTCTGGATCTTTTAGTACCCTTTATGTGTGAAACTTTTCAATATAATAATAAAAAACTTACACTGATTTTTTATTTGTTTTTTTAAATATGTAAATTAAAGTCTAAAAAGATAAATTAAATCTTATATAACTCTATTTTAAACACGTGTTGATGTACCAAAGATTAGCATATAGAAGGATAATAAAAGACATATGCCTTTAGAAAACCATTTTTTATTCTTTTTAAAATCTTCTAGTTATGGTGGGGTTTGGTATGAATAGGGTGCAAAACTCCAACATAACAATTCTAACATGAATGGATATAGATATATATTATATTGTCCTGGAAACATTTAATTTAATAAAGTAGTGCATCGAGTATCACTCAAGATGTAGTCTACATAAATGTAGATAGTGAATTTGACTTGCAGGTGTGAAACAATTAAGATGTTTGTAATATATTCTTTAACCCAAATCCTTAAAACCAAACCCTTAAAACTGTTTATAAACTGTTTTTTGATTTCTTCTAGTATATTGTGTGGCGCAGCTTTTGGTAATTGCCATTACCCGTGAGAGTTTGGACATGAAGAGAAGAGGCGAAGGACAATTCTGTAATCAAAGTATGGTATTGTGTTAATTACCCTTTTTCCATACCAAATGTAATCCATTACTTCCATTACTTTTACGGTTTTACCCCCTCTTCTCGGGTTTAATAGAGAATATTTTCATAGTCAGAAGTGAAGGAAAATTCCATCAAGAAATAAGGATTAAATTTTCAAATAATAAACAAATTGATCGGTAAATTCAATAAAAAATGAGAATTCACTAATATCCTCAAATTGAATCGATTGAAAATAAATAATATAAAAATTTTCTCACTTTCATCTATTGAATATGTTATTGATGGACAGAATGGGAACAACCCAAATGATCCGATCCAATTACACAAAACCCAGATCATGGAATTAAGATTCAATACGATTTATTGTATGATCCAAACCTAAGAAGGTTTATAAACATACATTAATAAAACCTTACAAAAGGTCTTACGCATAACCACAACCTCCTACTATCTTAGTAAGGCTCGCGATCTACAAGTTAGAGACTTATAGTAGAGATATAGGTCACCAGGGACATTATCTATCGAAGATCGTGGGCATCATCAAGGTTTCCAGAGTACTTGATCAAATTTTTTCTAATTTTGTTTTTAAAAAATTAGTTAATTTTGATGGTTAGTATCCTAATAGTAACATTTCCATAACATTTTCGATACATAAAGTAAAATTTTAACCCATCTTAAAATATGTAATAATTTCTTTAAATGTTTTTCTGATAAAGGTATCTGTTTATTTAATCACAATTTTACTTCTCATCAGCAACATTTTAATATAATTTATAAACATTTAGAAAAAAGGAAAATTTTGATATGGTCCTTATAGTCATATCTTTAAATTCATATCTTTATATATAGAACTTATGGTCCATATCAAAATCAATGGTCCTAAGAAAAAGGTGGACTCAAATCCTTATTAGATTTTTTCGTGGACGTTTTGTGTAGTAATATTAATAACCACAGAACTAATCTTACTTTTTGACCGTTTCAAAGTTAACTCACTTTTTTTCCAGGGGTATAGTGGTAAAAGAAAGTATCATCTTGAATATTTTTTAAAAATTTATAACTGTGATTAAAATTTGAAATGTCTAAAACAAAAAACATTTTTCAGAAAATTTTCTATTGCTCCAGTTATCTTTTCTGTTGCTAAATATTTTTTATGTGGCTAATAATTACAGCTTTAAAAAAAAAGGTAATTAAGGAAGCAATAATAAGAAAGGCCAATGCAGAGGGCAAACCGAAAAAAAAAAAAAAACCCCTTTAGGTAAAATCTTTCAGAACTCAAGAATGATCAAGTTTTTTCTCTTCTTTGCTTTTCTGAAAGCTCTATTTCCGCCCAGACACAGCCGGTAATAACTTCACAAGCCTTTTCTCTCCAGTTTTACCTTTTGATTTCATGAACTTCATTTATTTATTTATGTTTTTTGTACCCACAGCTCCCCTCTTCTCTTCTTTTCCTACCCCCGTCGTGTCTCAATCTCAAAGTCCCAATTTTTGTTGCTTTCCACTAAACTTGCAATGGTTGACTTCTTAATCAGTTTGCCTTTTTCTCAATTTTGGTGCAGTTTAAAAACTGGTGTGTGGTACAAGAACATGCACTAAGTGATAAGATGCAGGGATTTCTGAATTTTGCATGTGGGCAACTTCCCTGCACTGAGATAAATCCTGGGGGAACGTGCTATGAACCCAATACTCTACTGTTTCATACCTCTTATGCCCTTGATCTTTTTCTTTAGGGTTAAAGGAACTTGCAACCAGGAAGTTGGCACACTCGTTTCTGTTGATCCATGTAATTAATGTTGGGAAAACCGGGTAATTTTCGAATAATAAACCTGACAAATAATATTGAGTACTATACTATAATTGAAAAGAAATACCAAGAATAAATGCGGAATCCAAAGAGATAAAGAAAGAACACACCAAGAAATTTGATAACGGAGTTCGGCCCAATAGACCTAGTCTCCGAGCACCCT
>JAWZTD010000004.1:328423-344921 GCA_035221335.1 Echites panduratus | reverse complement strand
TTTTACAGAAAAAACGGTTTCTTACCTATTCTCTGTCGAGTTTCAATCAGAGATGTGAAGCTCAAAGACTTCAAAGATCGATCTTCTTCCTTCTCCGACGAACCTTCGTCTCCTAAAGTCAGTTGCATGGGCCAGGTCAAAAGAAAAAACAAGGTAATTGGCTTTCTGACCCCTTACAGACTCACTTCCTCAGCCAACACCGCCACCGCCCTCACCACCGCCTCTAGAAACAACTCAAATCAAGGCAATCTCAAGTATATAAAGCTCAGACGCTTGTTTTCAGGCAAAAATTTGTTGGCGAGTAGTAAAACTACCAGCGCCGCCACAACCGCCGCCGCTTGTAGTAGAGGAATTTATAGGAATGGCTCGAGAAGGTCATCTAAGATTAACCATGTTGATGGTGGCAATAGTCATCATGTGCAACAAGTGGAAGTGAATATAAGTGAACTGGATCCACCATTGCCGGTGGTGAAGAGGATGCAGCCACCGCCGGAAGTGAATCTGTGGAAGAGAAGATCCGGCGGAATGACACTGAAAAGTTTGCAGATAGAACAGATTCATCACTTACCTAACAACAAATCTCTACCAGCACCGACTGTATGATGATGTATGGGATTCCAATCTTGAGGTATTCCATGTAATTTTTGAAAATATACTGTAAATTTTTTTTCTTTCTGATTTTTTTTTCCATCCTAGTTTGAATTCAAACTGTTATTTTATTTTATTTTTTCACAAATTTTAATCTGTCTTCTACATTAATTTGGGATGAAGATATATGAGTCCATTACACGTCTGCTGTTACTTTTTTACCCTTTTCTCGACCAGCAGCAGAAAGGTTCTTTTTCCAAAGACAGTACACAATATTTTTTAAGATTAAATGTTTGTTGTTTCGAAATATATTTAAATTTTATACTAATAATCGCTGTAACTTTTAAGGAAGTTAATAAATAATAATGGAACAAATTATCTAGGGTCATCTAGGGAGGAGTTGGGCTTCCTTAGGTCAAACATTTTTGCTTGGCCTTTGTTTTGGCATACGTTGTTTGTTTTAAGGCAGCATACTGACCACAAAGAAAAAAGCTTGAAATAATAATAATAATAATAATAATGGAAGCTCAGTAATCGTACTTTGTCGATGGAGTTTTTATTTTAAATTAATTATCATTTGCATGTTTAAATAATCTATTTTATTTGTATTTTTTTCTTAATAAATTAATTAATTATTTTATATCTTTCAATTTTATAATCGATCTTAATATTTCAAATTCTAATTTTATAATCAATTTTTTTTTAAAAATCATAATAATTATGATGAATAAAATAATTTTAAAAATAAAATTATTATTTTTTAATATTTATTAAATAAATTAATTTGAAACTGTCAGAATATGTCTTTGACAACTGAATATTTGGCCAAAGCTCAAAAAGATAGCTTCTACGCTATTATGTCTGTAGACCCATTTTCCTGATCACGTGACAGCAATATTCTTAAAAATAATAATATCAAAAAATCTTAAGAAAAAAAATTTCATACCTGAAAGGGTTAACATGAACACTATAACCTATAGTTAATTAAAACAATATATATTTAAAGTCACTCCTCAATCCTTCCTGTATCTCTCTCTCCCCTCCCCTCTAGAATCGATATTAACATTCCATTTACCCTTATTATGTGACGTCCCAATTCCAAGGATGGCTTCTAATAGCTTCAACTGATTAGAATAATATCTTTTCTAATTTTGCAAATATTACAAAATAGGAATAAAACTTCTAATTGTGAATAGATAATGTATTTTAAAAACCAACTTTTATCACTTTTCTTTCCTCGAGAACCATCACACATGGGTTGTACTTGTACAATATAATTCATGGAGACCAAGATAGTCAAGTAGAGAGAATCCAAAACTTTTGAAAATGTTTAGCTAAACGTTTATATGAACCAACCATGAAGCTCTAAAAAGAAAAGAAAAAGGCACACACAGTTGTCAGAATAGTAGATGAGAAAATAACCGACTGAAGGTGCAAATGCTTTTCTTCCCCTTTCCAGTAGTCTCTTTCTTGGCTCAATTATAGATTCATTTTCAACGAACGACATCCTACAATTAAACTCTATACACATAGCTGGCCTGGCGCTGTTCCGAAGACAGATTTTTCAATTTTCCAATCCAATTCCTGGCAACAGTTAAAATGAAATTGGTTGAGAGACACAGTCAAGAGATTACCAAGTAGAAAATGTGTTATAACCATACCACCAGACCAGATCATCGATGATCACAGAGAAGAAGATCCATAGAACATCAGTCCACAAAAGTTAATACCATATAACCAGTACACTATAACACAACTCCCTGATATAAAGCAGCTCAACCATGCACTTTCACAATGCAGAGGCTGGTGCACTGCAAAAAAACTCAAATATGCCAGTTCACTAGAAATCTGTTTGCTGTTTCAGAGTCTCTTCGCCCCTTTTTTTTTTTTTCTTTTCTTTCCTGTATTCACCATCCAATATATAGGAGCAAAACACAGAGTAACAGTTCAAAAAATTATAAAATGTCCTATGTAATGCATATAAAAAGTTAACAGACTCAAGTAAGGCATATAAAAAGATATAATTTAGATTCTAAATCAGAGCAAAAAAAAGATTTATTATTATTATTATTATTATTATTATTATTATTATTGAATGAATATAAACAGGATATTACCGAAGCAAACAATTGACCACCTGTACTGCAGTGGAGAAGAAAACCAACAGGACCCTTACCTGTGAGAGACACATCTATACCAATAACCAGGCAAGTAAACACAATAGAAACTTGAAAACAAATATATTTTCATTGATCTCAAGTTCTCTAAAATGCTGTATCCTGTCGATAGAAGATATGGAAGAGAAGGGTGAGGAAGTAGTTGCAACACATGATAGGGAATAAAAAAAAAACTTGTGAAGCATGAAAGTTTTCCCTCCAGATTATCTCCGGGCTCCAACCAATATAAAAGAATCACAAGCTACAGCAATGTCGATTTCCTCAGTGTAATTACAAACTTAGAATGTGCATAAACAACCAAACTTTTCCTTCCTTTATGGGAAAAAGAGAAGGGCGTGGAGAGATAGAGTGCAGCAGCAGATGCCAACGCACACAAGAATTCATTCAATAACAATCAGTTAAACGTCGCCATAGCGCAGGGATGCAATTCACCAAGCTGGAGCAAAGATACCAGACCGGCTCTACCAGAAGACTCATGTAAAACTGCTAATAACTGAGATTTTTGACAAATAAATTAAATTCTTCATCAATCTGATGTTAAAATTGGTATGGCTGTTTACATTGTAAGGAATATGTACACCAACTTTACAAAGCCTGATAAGGCATTAGCTTGTATACAGTTACAAGAAGCACAGCTTCATTTACCCCTTTCACAAAGAAATGAATAAGGACGATGCCTAACCAATTTAAGCCACTAAAGATGAACAATTGGAAGAAATCATGCCACTCAGCGATTTTACTAGGATCCCACATTCTCTTACCTTAACAGGAGTGTCTCCTGCTCCAGATCCAGCAATTTAGACCATAACTTGGCACAAGGTGGTCATCCTCATTAAAGGAAAATCGCCAAGCAGCAGAATGGCATCCAAGATTGATGAGACTTGTCTCAAGTAAGGCATTCCAGTGTCCCATGGTAGAGATCTAACCATCACGTTCAATATGTTCTTCAGAACGTGCTTCTGGGATGGTCTCTCTCTCCTTGGAAAGACATCGAATAGGAACATAAACAAAACCTTTAGGTAAACGCTGATTCTTCATTGATGCCTGATCCGATGTCATTACTAGCTCCTTTTCAAAAGTCTCAGCATGCTACATTTATATGATCAGCCATCAATATCCATACTTGGGAGTACAATGAGCACACTCCAGGGAAAATGTAATATTATGCATGAATGGAAATTAATCATATGCAAAGTACAAATTTACCTTTTTATATCTTAATCGCATCTCTGCATCATCAGGATGATTCCGCAAAACAAGAGCAGACCTATTAGGAATCTGCTTCCCAGAAAATGGCACCCGATCCGCGGGTTTTTGAGGGACAAAGCGTTGGGATACAGAACTATCATCAGTCTTTTGGTCACTGTCCATAGACATTGGAAACTTAACACGCCGTTTGCTTGCAACAGTGCTGTCTACAGTAATGTCATCTGATCTCTGAACTGTATCACTGCCTGATTTATTTCCATCTGTATAACCTCTGGTGGATGTTGTAGCTGAATCAGAACTAACATCTGGATGATACATTGGGTGGCGCGTGAGAGCAGACAAAACTACAGTGTCTCTCTTTGAAGAAAGAATCTCATGTGAGCAAAGAACCAATTCACGCTGCATCATCCACCAAAGTTAAGGATATAACAATCATCGATGCAATCATAGCAGATATTCATAAGAAAAGATACTCATAAGAGAATGGGGGATTGAAGAAACATCTTATTAGAAAATGAATAATTAGTTAATATAGTGATAAACAAAGCTTACACAAAAGAGACATCAGAAATCAAGTAAACAACATTCCATCCAGGTTAAAAGTTCATAGGTACTTACTTTAACTTTTTCTCGCTTTACAATTCTCTCACAAAGAAGCCGTAACCTTTCCAATTCCACCTGTACAAAACATTTTGGAGAAATATATAAATTTTCAGCCATTCACCCACCAATCCAACATTCAAAGTTTTGGAATAACAAAAAATTAGCAATAAATAACTTAAAAGGAGTGGATGGATAAACAACCAAATAGATTTTATCAATGGCTATTACAGGACTAAGAAGAAAGTTGACCAATGGATACACTAAAGAACTTAAGAATTTATTGTAACTTTAGGTTTAGCAGTCTCAGATACATATTATAAAGTGTATAATATGTAATTCCACCTCTTCAACATTCCCTTAATTTTGAAACAAGTAACGTGTAAAAAAAAAGAGTAAAAAAGTTTTCAAAGTAGTAGAGGCAAGTTCGGCGTTTCTATTCTCATTTTACCAACTACGAAGTATTATTGTTCTTTTACCCATGCAACATACTATTATCTAACTATATGGAATAATCATTAAAGCACTAAATTTGCAAAAAAGTAAATTATGGTGGTCAACAGGTACTTCTATAACAACCCATCACTTACCCGGACTTGTTTAAGACTCTTGAACTCCTCAATCCCATGCTTTTGTGTCTCAGCCTGCATTAATCCATTCAACCTATTTTAGAAAACAGAACAAAAGAAAGAAATCCAAAGCACGGAGATCACTGTGTGACAGAAAATACCTTAGCCTTCTGATCCAGGCTGTGTTTCCCACAATATGCCTTGTGCTGTAGCTTTCCACCAACACTCCTAACATTCATATAGAAGCCAGCACTTCGAGCACAAGAGGGATGAAAGCTGCTCTGGCAATTTCCATAATTGCACTGCCAAAAACAAACAGTGACTTTAAAAAAGCAGTAAGAAGAAGCAACAGATAAGAAATGGCAGAAACTTCAAAATACATTCCCCCACCTTAATGCAGACACCTTGCTTCCGACAGCAAATGACACAAATATCACCTCCCTTTGTGACCGTTTCCTGGTACAACATCAGGTTGGCAATTTGAAAAACATTAGGACATTCCATCCAAATAGAATCTACATAGCTTTAGCATCTATATTGAGTGGCGATTGCACTTACCACTCCTTCAATTGGATTTACTTGTCCCCTTCTGAATGATGATTCTAACACCCACTAAAGACAGATAAAATGTAAAACAACTGTAGTTGATGTTAAACAGCAAAAAATAGCCAGGCACTTAAAAGGCAAAACAATATTTACTTCGGCACAGAAGGCATGGACCCATTGACCACCAATAGATTTTCTAAAGGCACCGGCAGTGCCACCGCAAAATCCACATTCTGCAACAAAGTAAGGCTTTTCCCAGGAACTTGCAGTGGAAACTCCAGAACCTCTAGATGACAACAGATCTTCACATAATTCACAATACCAAGGGCCTGCAGAAGTTTTAACACTCCGATAGCAATCTAAGTGAACAGAAACCTGTTGGGGAAAGGGGAAAAAAAGAGCGTGATGGCTAGAACTTAATCAGGCATGTAGAGGTTATCAAGAGTAACAGATTAGAAATAATCACCTTGCAGCTCGAACAAACCAAGATCGAATTCAAGAGTGTCTCACACCTTCTACAAATATCACAAGTCCTGGGATGTTCTACAGAGAAATCAGAGGCCAAATAATAGGGATCAGAGTTTTTTTCTGATGAGAGCCGTGCAGCAGCTGATCTTGAAAGTGTCTCCTTGACTCTTGGATTTTGCTGTACGTATAACCCACCCCCTAAATTTGAATTATTAACCTTTGATACATCCTGCATTCAAAGGGGAAGAAGAACTCAGGTAATATCTAGGAAAAGGCATGGTGACAGAATACAACAGTTCATGTGCAACAATCCATGAATGTATTGAACACAAAACAGGAAAAAAAATAAAAAAGTCACCTCTGCGTTGGTCGGCTCTTCAAGGGTGTCCTTCCTCAATGATGAAGTCCTAGAGGAAGCTGCAGCTGCAGCTGTTGCTGCAGCCAAAACTGCTTGAGCTTCTTTATGCCGCCGTTCCTTTCTCCCTTGCTTTTTAGCTTCTCTCAGTTCATAAAGATATTGGCTTAACAAAACAGCATCCCATTTATGTTTCCGTGCAGAATCAATCTCCAGCTGAAGACTCTTAGTAACACTGGAAATTAGGTCATCTAGAGAAGCAAGGATAACCAACTATAAGTATACCTAACAGACAGAAGAACCAGCGGACACAAATACAAGAAGAGAAGTAAACTACATAACTTCAAATTGAATGCCCAAAATCAAATGCACATACAGAAAAGACCATGAAACAAACCTGTGTATCGCCTCCTTGCAACAGCATTAGATAATAGCCTTTGTTGATAAAAGACAAGTTCTCCTTCAACTTCGTCAGAAGGAGACAACTGCAGCAGACCCATATTTCTCGCCTTGATCAACTGTTCCAGATTTGCTCCATGAAATTTAGAAATTAAATCAGTAGAAGTTGATTGATGAATTTGGTGATGGCAACAAATGCCCGAACTTGACGATGCTCCAAGCTGTGAAAATTCTCTGCCTCTTGAACCTGCAAAATGAAGTAAGTATCCTCCTCATAAAATTAAATAGAAGTCAGGAAATAGAAGAAATTTTACCATCATATTCGCATCCAGTATCCATTTCAATCAAATTATGCTGTATAAGGGGGTGAATATAAGAACCAGAAGTTTCCGACTTCCTGCAACAGAGAGCCAGAGGATGATAAGCAATCAATACATCAGCATATATTTGAGAGACAGAAATTAACCGAGCCCCTCCAAAAAGCTATAATAGTTTCTTACAGAAAGAGGAGAGAGAGAGAAAGGGGAAGGGGAGCAAAGTCCAAAGCTTACACAAGATCAGGCATCTGACATAGAACTTCTGAAAATTTTGCATTCCCGCTGTCAGCAAGGTTCACCATGGATTTCTCCTGAGATTCATCAGCCTTATTGGAATTGCCATTCTCAGAAAGACCAATGGATACATCTTTGAAATGCCCACCTGTCAAATTCATACTAATATGAGGAATAACAAAAACCAGTGTATATGTAATTTTATACAAATATATAACAATCTTCTGTCAACAACCTAGCCTCTCTCCCCAGATGAACCATCACCCACCCTCTCCAATCCTCTTAGGTATTGTTTGCATCATTGTAGGGAATGGGGAGGGACACCTTTACTTCCTCCAAGGAAGTAATCACATTTACTTGATCTTTTTATGCCCAAAAGGGACGGTGGGATCGACAGAAAAGAGAGCCACTAATTTATTTAAATTTTTTATCCCTCAATCTCTATGTCAATGTTGTCATTAATGACCCTCATTTTCTCTCACCCCATCCTCCAATTTGGGAGGAGATGACAGGTTAATCTGGAAAGGAAGGGGTGCCCTTCCTAATTTACTTCCCCTCCACATTTCCAACAAACTATGTATATGACCGTTTAAATCCACATTTACTTTCTAACCAATTTGCCTCCTCAGAAGCTAAGAAATATGGGAGAAGTAAATAAAAGACACAGTAAATGTGCTTCCCAAAACCAAACCCTCCCACCCCTTCTCCCTTTTTCTCATCTGCAGACCCTAAATTTTCTTTGGAAGATATAAGCAAATAACAATAGCACATATAGATGCATGGAAGGATATTTAAAAATATCGTTGATCAATGAGATCAATCAAGTAAGGCTAAAAACAGCGTCTCAACTTGGATGTCTCTGATTTAGCAATGAAACTGATTATTAATTCAAGATCACAAAAGAAAAAAGGGACTCTTACTGGCGTGAGATTTACAAGATTCACACATCCACAATACTTCCCATGCCAGATATCAATTAACATGCAACAAAATAAATGATAAATTTATGAGCATACCTTCAGCCTTATTCAAATTGCTTGGAAGAACATCTTGGTTCGGAGTCAATTTCTGCTCAAAGAGAGAACATGTTATGGGGATAGTGCATTGGAAGTGTAAGTAGAACCACAAAGAAATTAAGGACCATTCACATCAAATTTCTTAAGCACATAGGTGGCAACCAACAAGAAACAGATCCAGACACTTGCATATCTGGGAGTATAACATTCAAAGTTGTGTGTGCATCAGGCCAAGGTCAAATTCCCTAACATTGACCTTTTTACAACTTTTTTGGATGCATCTGCACAGCAGAGGGTTCAAGAACTTACTACAGGATTGAATCCAATTATCTAATTATCAGAGAGTCATGCTTGCAGTAATTTAAAAAAGAATTAGAAAAAAAATAACCAGCATTATCTAAACTATAAAAAGAACTACCACATAAATAACAAAGAGAAGAACAAAGAGAAATTTAAATCATAAACAAAAAACCCCTGAAAAACAATCAAAAAACTCACAGGGGCAGAACAGAAACATCAGTATTCATCCTTGAGAAAGAAACCACCACAAAAAAACAAAGAACCCTGAGCTACAAACTTGTTTGATTATTTTATCTGAAAATATGAGTCATAACGGAGAAAGGAAAAAAGAAAAAGGAACCAAAATTCAACATAATTAAATCCATATCAGCACCAAATACCTAAAGATATTTTTAAAAATGAGTTGCTGCTGGATACTGCTGAGGTTGTCACAGGTCATAAGTGACAGAAAGTAACGAATATCAATCATAATTATTTGTCAAATACATTATAATCCTATCAGTTTTTCAACTTACAAAGAAGAATATCTAGTATCAATTGTACAAGACTCCATGAGAGAACAAGCTACTAATGCAGTTGGAGAAACTATCAATTATTAATATGATCACCTTCTCAATTCCATCAGAAGACTCATTATTCAAACAGCCCTCCCCATTGGGCAAATCACTTCCATATTTATCTATGACATTATTACTAATCATTTCCATAGATGTGCAAATAACTTTGTCATTTTCCAACACTTGCATATCACTTTTTGTTCGTCTTCGAGGAGGTACACTTTTGACAGGAACAACATTAGGAATATCAGATTCAGCTGCTGTTGCAGCATTGCCATCAACATCTACTCCATTATGAATCTCAGTCTTCAGTGGTACCATGGATTTGATTTTAACTCTCAGAGTTTTCAGTAAATTGCCAATATAACCATTATCCCTAAGCCATTTGACTATTTTACCATGCAACTCTGGGGCCATATGATTATCCTGCACAAATTATATAATCCAAGAAAAGAGTGACTAAAGTTGAGACTTGATAACAAATTAAATGTACAGATTGATAGCAAATGACCATGGAGGTAGCTCATAGACCAAGAAAAAAAATTATCAAACTAATCGAGATCATAAATGAAAAAATGTTTTCAGCTTCAGATGTTAACAGCTAAATAAAAAAATATATTATATATATAGGGCTGTAAGTGCCAACGAAAAAGCATATTCAATAAAATCCTTACTGTGAGCATTGGGGTCAAGGAATCAAGTGATACACCAAATTCTGAGGCAACATCTTTCAAATCAATTTTCCCTTGATCAGCCAACTAGAAAACAAACAAGTGAACAAAAAATATCACCTGTAGATAATTTAATTAAAATGGCACATTAAAGCATACACAATGTGAGAAAAGCACAAATATCAACTACCTTGTTTAGTAATGCATTCAGATTCGTTGAATCATGCGCATTAGCCTCTTCTGAGATCTCTTTTTCTGTTGAATCAGTATCTAGAGGCTTCTGAAGATCACCAGGCTCCAACTGAACCAAGGATTTTGATGGCTTATTCAATGATTGACCTTCATGTAATGCAGTATCCTTCAACTTATCTAACTTCAAGTCCAAATCAGCCATTTCAACATTGACTTCCATTTTATCCCCATTTCTTCCTCCAATCTGTACCTTGTGCAAATTATTTACTGATGGTGTGGCATGCTGATTCAAACCAACTGAAAGAGTGTCCCCCTTGGATTTTGTGATGTCACTCTCAACTTCAGAATGTTTTGAGCAAAATGCGCGTAGCTCAACCTAAAAGCAGTTCAAATCAACATAAAACTTAGCAGTCGATGCATATTCCTTATTTCCAAATTATACACTCAAGGAAACAACAAAAATAAAGTTTTCACAGTTGCAAAATTGGCAAAGCCTTATTTTTTTAAAAAAAAAATACAGGGTAACATACTTCATCACATCCAAGTCTTCCCCAGATCTCCATCCTGTGTCTTGCCTCCCTAGCACATATAGGATGGAAAGAAGTTCTACAAGCTCCTAAGAAAAACAGAAGAAAAAAAGTTAAAAACAATTCAATCACCATGTAGGAGAACATATAGCAATTAATAATATGAGAGGCACAATGCAAAGATGCTTTGTTAGCGAATGCGAAAAACAATGCAGTCCATCACTAACATGCTGATTATAAGAAAAGCCGAAAGAAGGTGTACAACAAAACTTGGTTTATAGTAACAGGCTAACCCAAGGATCATTTGGATCTTAGTTTTAAGTAAATGAACAGTTCTTTCACACAGATGGAAGGAGAAATGCACCATGCAGGACAGGTTTACAAACACACTTCAACAGGCGAATATATCACAGCTGTTTCTACAAAAAGGCTATAGAAAATTCGTTTTATGGATTGGTGACAAACTAATCACAAATACAAATTTCCTGTATCTATCAAAACAGCATCCTCTTGCTGACATACACGGAGCCTTGACACTCTAACATGCTAAAGTGTTCACGAGATATATCACAATGCAAAAGAACATTGACATGCTAAGAACTTATTATGTCATATGACAATCTGCAAAGGACAGCAATATTCACTTCAGTACAAACAACAACTTAGTCAACAAATAGGTTCTGAATACCAATCACATAGTCAACAAATAGGTTCTGAATACCGATCACATCCAATTTGCAGAGGCAATTAAAACAATTCACCGTGGATTGTTTAATCAATAGGCAAAAGATGTTTAAAAATTACAATTTCTAAATTTCCTCCCAACAAAGGAAATAAATTTGTTCTTAGCACACTGAGAACCTTAAAGCTCAGGGAAGTAAAACTATATATGAAAAAAATTCATGTAAGCCTTAATTTAAATATATCCTATTCTTAAAATATTAAAAAAAAAAAACTGCCTCAATTTCTTAATTTGTTCCCTTACTCTGGAACCATTCTAAATATAAAAAAACCTCAGATACTGAGGATATTCTAAATTGTTTGACCTATAGCATTATCAAAGACCATAGACATACACACTTGAAGTGTATCAATTGTAATGAAATCAGATGTAATAATGCAAATGCTTATGTAGTGGTTCATGAAAAACAGCAAAGCCAACATTCAACATGGTACTTTCTTCAAAGATATCTACACCTGATATATGAATTTTAATTGCTGAAATACATGACAAATACCACACATGGAAGAGAGAAGGAAAAGGTATAGTCAAAAACTTTGAAAGAACTACAAGCTCAATTTTCTGATGAACATAAGAATCATCCAAGAAATACATGCACCCTTCACCAACCAAAAGATCAAGGAAGCTAATATTAATGTGTTACCCATAAAAACTTCCAGACAACAGACCCACCCCAAGTTATGACATTCTTTGATCTGCACAAATGCTGTTCATATAGCTAAGGAATCCACAAAACAACATTGCATTAGATGACATGGAATATTTTTTCTTTTTCACATTTCCTTATAAATGAGCTGGATTCCAGTTCAGCATATGATGCTCACAGAAAAATTTGGTGCATGATTTAGAGATGTATTTCACCAACGAGTGAAAGTAACAGAAAATTTCATACCTATTTCCATGTCAACAAAATCAGTATTATTAAACTAAAGCCTTCTCTCCCACAACAAGGGACAGACTAAGTAAATCCTTTTTCTCCCTTCACCTCCCCTCCTGCAACCTTTTTTATGGCTGTTCATAATGTGTACCACAGAGGAGTAGGTATCCAAGGCACAATTTAGTCAAATGGTATAAACTGGAGCAAAATCATTAACATTTATAGTTTTTAATTTACAATATTATAGAAAATCAAGTACACCACTTTTTGAATGACAAGATTATTCTGATTTAGCATTTACACTAAACTGAATTGCAATCAGTTTTCTTGCTGCAGAAGAAACGGTGCAATTGCGGAAACATGAACGGTAGCTAAGTTTCTTTGATGCAAGAAAAGAGACTTTAGACAGAATCAGCTATCCAATAGCTCGTTTGAGCAAATACTTACTCAGGATTTCAAAAATAATCTGGAATATTTAACATAAGTTTGACATAGAACTCAGTATTCAACCAAAAATACATCTCCACTAGTCCCATATAAAAAAAGGATCAAAATAAGGTACAATTAGAAACCAGCAAGACATACCATTACTGCAACGAACACATGCACCGCACTTCACCTTGCAAAGATAACAAATTAATTTTTTTCGAGTGTCCTTTATCTGATCTACATTCATTATTGGCTCCATAGTCCAGATATTTTCAATATACACTTCCGGTATCCACTGAGAACAAAACAGGTGAGCATATTCAGCCTTAGGCCCATCACTCTCTTTCTTCTGAGCAGGCTTAAGTGCACCACCCTGCTTGGAGCAAAGCAAGCAAGGCCAGCCACGAGCTAGACCATCATTCTCCTGCTTACACCAGGAACACAACCAGGTTCCATCTACCTCATTCTGTACACCATAGCATCGCTGATGAACTGTCATGCCACAAGAACTACAAGAAATCAAGGGATTTAGCTGATCACCCATGTCGCTAGTGCTACAATAATGACACAAAGAAGCTGACCCTTCAGCTGGTTGAGCTACCAGAAGTTTCTCCAATCCAGCATTTTCACCCAAAAGCTTCCGCTTTTTTGAAGGCCGCTCTGAAGTCAGATATATCTTTTTCTTAGAACCTAACAACCACTCTAAACTACTAAATGGAACACCGCGCTTTTGCTCTTTCACCCCCTTCTCTCCTCCTTGGTGTTCTTTGGCCACGTCATTCACTCCAACAATATCCACGTCCATAAATTCATTATGCTCCTTGACTGGCTCCTCCTCTTCCTTCTTTCCTTGTTCCAAAGCAACACCATTATTTTCCAACTCGTTGATCCCATTTAAGCTGCCACTATTTACAGCATTTGCAGTGTCCGCATTTCCCGTATTGCATAGGTTACACCCCCTACCAACATTGCTCACGTTGTCCAATGCAGGAATTCTAAAGCACTCATCACTACTACAGAAAGCTAAAGATGAAACCTGATAGAGCTTATCTATATCCTCAACGGCTAATTCACGAAAATACTCCTCCGTCTCGTCCCAGATGTTGCACCCACGAGGCTTCTCCGGTCGCCCCTTATGCTCTGCACCAGAATGCGACCTCTTATGCCTCTTTCTACTACTATCTGAATGTTTGGACAAGAATTGGGCCAACCCAATGGGCAGAATAGTAGAGGGGGGAACACCAGCACTAGAACCAGCTCCAGAAGTAATTGCCTGAGAAGAAGGTTCGTCAGAATCGAATGGGCAGCGCAGAGAAAGCGCCTTGCGAGCTTGGGTGAAGAAATCTAACGAAGGAATGTGATTCCCCAGAGGCTGTGGCAAGGGTGTAACTCCCTCGTGACTCGAGGGCTTTTCCGTAATATCGGTAGAAGGTGGGCCCCTAACATCAGTAACAGCAGTGGCACTAGGGATTGAAATGGGACAAGGTCTCTCTTCGGTGCCGCAACCTCCGTCGGCACCCCTACCCATATTCATCTTCCCCGGCCGTTGCCCTCCCTCTCCTCCTCCGCCACCGGCGGTCATCGTCTCCACCAACCCCTTGCAGCACCACCAACCCTCCAGCATCCCATAACCACCACCTCCTCCTCAAACCCTAATCCTAACCCCTATCCCTCAATCAATTTTACCTATATTAACAACTATATATACCCAATCCGAAAACCAACCAACCAGGCATCTCTCCCTTCCTATTCTTCTCTGTCTTTCAGTTCTTAAAATTGCGGGAAAAAGCTGTTTTTCTTCGTGTGGGATGAGAAATTGGGGGTATCGCGGCTAGGGTTAGGGTTTTTTCGGGGTGGAAAATTAATTTTGGGGATTGTTTTGGATCCGTTTTTTTATTTTAGAGAGAGATTGGGAGAGAAAGTCGCGTCTTTCGGAGGCAGACAAGAGCGGTTCGTCTTTTGAGAGAGTTTTTGTGACTTGAAACAATGAAATAAAAAATAACTGTATGGGTATGTAATTCGTACGTATACCTAGTGAGGGGTAGAATATGAAAAAAATAAGATGCGATGTGATATCTTTTGACTTAGATTTTGCATTAAAGGTAATAATGATTGAAGACGTGGCCCAAGATGAGGTACTTTGAAAGTAATTCGGAAATTAGCTCTTTAATTCTCAAATGACTTACAATTGGTGTCTTTAGTTTTTAATTTTATTTTATTGGATCTTTAAATTATTTTAGATTGATCTTTTTTATCAATTTTTGGCAAAAAAAAATCACAAGATCATCCCTCTAAATTAAAAAATTGATTATATTCAATGGTTTAATCAGTATTTTCACTTAAATTTTTATTTCACAAAACCAAATTCCTATTGAATTTCCTAATTTGACCTAATTTTGAAAGTGAAAACCTTAATTTTATCTCAATCTCATTCTTTCAAAATTCTCTTTCCCATTTTCTACAATTCTTCTAACTTCTAATCTATTCCTAATTCTTTCTCATTATTCTTTCCTAATTCTTCTTTTTTTTCCTGGTTTTGGTTGAATGTGACTACACAAATCTAATTTTTGCTCTTGGAGTAGCCGTTAACTTAATGATTCAATTAAAGTTCTTTATTCTTTTATTTTTGGGCCTTCAAGATTATGTTTTTGAACAAACATAGTTGTCATACTATGTTAGCTTTAGCTTTGGGGCACTCCTTCTCGCACCCTTTATTTAAAGGTTGAATGCAATTTCAATTTCCAGCTTCAAGCCAAACATTCTTGAAATTTGCTCCGAACAAAAGAAGAATTTCCTTCTTAGAATGGTTCAAGGTAATTTTTCTCTTTTGTCTTCCTTTACAGTCTTGCAAATAGAAGAAACTCCTTTATAGTTTTTAATGGTTAAGTGATAGTTCTCCACTAACTTTGACCCTTGTTCTTTCTTAGCATACTTTAGGTTGGGAATGGTTTATAGCAAATCTAAGTATATTCATAATCTTATCATTTGTCGTGTGTGAATGGTTTATGACTTTCAATTAAGTGTAACGATTTTATTATTTATTCGTAATGAAAGATAACTACAACTAATTTATAGAGAATCAATTCATTAGACTAATTAATTCATTACTGATAGAAATAGGGTTATTGCTTTCAAAATTTTAAGCATTAGGAAATCTGATGGAAATTTTGATTTATGAAACAAAAATCAAAGTGAAGTACTGATTATTCCCTTGAATATAATCCATTATTTTAATTCATATGGATGGCTCAAGCAATTTTTTGCCAAAAATTGGTAAAGAAGACCAAATATGCACTATGGAAAATAATTTAGGGATTTAATAAATAAATTAAAAGGATAAAAGGTATCAATTATAAATTATTTGGGGACCAAATGTGCCAATTTTCCAAAATAAAATACTCATCCATCAAGATAAATTGATTGTAATGTACATTTTTTTTTTCATAATTAGAAATATATATGATGTTTTAAACTTAAAATGATAAGTAGTAAATATAAAGGAAAATTTTGATATAGATTTGATTCATACTTTATATATTTTATACTTTACATTGAGTCACGACATAATAATCACTTTATAAATTCGTGAACCTATTGGTGAAACTCACTCATAATTTCTCTTTATTATTATTATTATTATTATTATTATTATTATTATTATTATTATTTACATGAAATGACATGACAACAAGATTTGTGTGTAGGACCATGCATCTGGTCCATAA
>JAWZTD010000004.1:250874-264210 GCA_035221335.1 Echites panduratus | reverse complement strand
AAGAAGAAGAAGAAGAAGAGGAGAGGAGAAGAAAACTGCTGCATATTGGCATATACAAGGATAGTAAGTATGTACACGGCATGCTTCTGATAAGGCAATGGCAAAGGCAGAGAGAGCGAGAGTGACAACATAGTAGACCCATGCTGCTATTGCTATGCTGAAGGATCTGTGCATAAACAGACACAAGAAGATCCCATAAAAAAGAGCACGAGAAAAAAAGGAAAAGAAAAGAGCACAAGAGGTCAAAAAGAAGGCACACACTATATTGGAAGCTTAGAGAATTTAGACCCCACCATTGCCCTTTTGAGGGGACTCTCACTGCATCCGGACTTTGACCCTCACAGAACCTACACGAAACTCAAGAAAAAAGAAAATATACATATTCTATATTTTTTTTTTCCAGCATTTTTGTATGTATGTGTACATATATATCATACTCTTGACAATGACACTTTTGCCCCTCTCCATCCCCCACATGATTAGAACTTTTCGTTTGGTTTCAATAAACAATTCTAACTAGGTTCAGCCCTGAGATTGAATTTAAAAAATATATTTATTTGTTGGGGACCAGACCTCGCCACACCACACCAGAGTTGTTTAGTTTGGTCAAATGGTCACTCTGCATTTCTTGATTTGCTTTGGCATGCATTGGCATTTTGCTTTACTGGCTGGATGTTACTAACTCTGCCCAGTTTCTTCTTCTTTAAAAGAAGGCAAAAAAAAAATAAAATTAGGACCATGATGTACAGGCGGTATTTCTAGTTTTGTTTGGTAATAAATAAATGTCATAAACAAGGCACAGTAGAAAAGAAGAGGACAGTTAAACAAAGTGGACTAGAACAAGAACAACACACCACCGAGTCTTTATCTTACTTTCTCTGCTTTTTATGTTTATATATATAACTCCGCCTCTGCCCCAATGCCCCTCTTTCCCTGCAACAAAACCCAAAAGAAAAGTAAATGACCCCTCATTTTTTTTTTCCTTTCCCTCTTCTTTCTCTCTCCACCATGCTAGATAGAGACTGACTGAAAGACATACGGATGGTACGTGTATACAGAGAGAAACAAAGAGAAAGGGCGAGAGAAGAGTTTTCCTTCCACTTGTATAAAAATAAGTTTGAGAATTTGTTTCACAAAAAAAATTTCATAATTCCATCATAATCTAATCCAATCTTTTCCTATAAGCTGTACAATTTTACATTATTAAAAGGCCCCCTTCCCTTAAGTTTTTGAATCTTTTCTGCTCAGGAAAACACTTGCTCTCTACCCTATACCTATCTTTCAAATCTTCACAATTTCCTTGATTGCCACAAAAATTGAAAAAAGAACTCATCAACGAATAGCCCCCGCGCCCCTTGTCCAAATGTACACAAACTACTACTTACTCCTCTTCCCAAGAGTGGCTGTTCTACAAAATTCAGCCACCACCAGCAGACATGCAAACCTTCCCATTTTGCACAATACTGCCAATTCCACAACCGAACAAATCACCATTTCATCCGTACAGGTGATTTTCTCTCATTGTTCCCACCGGCAGGTGCGTTTGTTCCTGGCATTTTACTCCGAGTAAGGGAATCCAGATTCAAGCAAGAATCTTGATAATTCATTTGAGTCAAACGTGTCTTCTTCAGCCGTCCGTCCATCCATCATCACCTGTCTTCCACAAAGATTCTTCCTATGAAGTCTTGAAACCTCTTGGAATATAGTTTTGGGTCAACAGCTGAGATTGAGGTAGGATCGACTTGTAGGGACTTGTATGCATGCTCTAGTTTCTTGCTAATGTCGTAATCTTGTAAAATATCAATGATCCCAAAGTAGAGGACTACTTCATACATCTCACCACTGCGGGAAGGGGCCAAATTGCAGAATCCACCTGGAGTGTACTGATCAAAGTCACTCCTACGAGCCACTCGCTCCGCTCTTGCAGGCATGTTGGCCCCCAATCTAATTAAAGGTTTCCTGCAGTAGTGACCAAACAAATACCAAAATCAGATGACAACTGCTAAAATGGAATTGTATCTTCTGTTAAAACTAAACAGGAGGGAAGATGGCAGACAAATTCAACCCCCCCCCCCCCTTAAACTTGATCGTATTATTAAAAATTTAACACCTGGTAACTACCACTTGCAGTTTACCTAAAGACTGCTAAGAGTCTACAACATTTTCTTTTTTCAAGATCTAATATTGGATATAAATGGTTCTGGGGTAAAGATAATTAAATAACACTTATTCTTATCCAGGAAAGAATTTATAAGGCCACGCTGCAAGTATGTCCCACAAACAACTATTGTCTTCCAAACTAACAATGTTGCCAACAACCAGAGCCATTCTCAATTATTTCAACCACCAAGCTCAAATCCAATGGAAGGAAAATAATTGCATACCATAAGCTATAGAAATCACAACCTGAATGCCCAATCATTAAATCTTTTCAACTACAGCTAAGTAAAAATCCTAGTTGTCATGGTGAAAGAGTTGCCCAATCAGGAGGAAGAATTCTAAACTAAAGACCAAGAAAGGTCCAACTGCACTCTTCACTTCATATTTGTTTCTCATTGCTGAGTGACCATTAGATTATGAAGTAGAGAAGGATAAACAACAAAGAAACCGTACCTCCCAGCGAGGACGCGATCCATGTCTTGAAGCTCTGCTTCAAGAAAGCGACAGCCACGCATGAATTTTTCATTTTGATATGAATCCCTATTACCTGAAAGGCAAACTAATTTATTCAGAATGCTTCTAGGGCCTGCTGCAAAATGCATCTATCAGCAAAAAAACTAGTTGAAATGCGAAGCTACCTGTTCGCAGGAGAAATGGTGACAATCCCATCTTGTCGCCTGTATTATCATCACGGAAGTGAATACCGACCAAAAGACTGTAATCCATGATTCTCTCCGCTTCCAAGAACTCACAATCCCGCTCAATTTGTCTGCGGAGAAAAGGCAAATGAATAAGATACATGATAAAAAAGTTTCAGCAAAAGACACCAATTTAGGACTCAATACTCACTCGATTAATTCCTTATACCAATTCCGCTGCAGCCGAAATACAAAGTTTAGATCAAGATCCTTGAGAGTAGTGGTTTCATCAATTTCTCCCTCTGGCTTATCAGTTGTGCGACCATGGGATGATCCTTTTAGGTCAAATCGTCTGTGAATTCGGTATTCCGAGCAGAACAAATTGCCCATCACAATGAACCGAGTCTAAACCATAGCAAACACATCAAGTTAGATACATATAGTCGTGACAATTGATGATTGAAGCATAGCTGAAGAATGGCTATTTGAAGCATCTGCCACTTACCTTGACACCACCAACTGGCTTAACGCAATGGACACCATAGAACTTTGTCACCAATGAATTCTCGTAGCGACAGACGTGCTTGTAATAGCTTGGTAGCATCTTAATGAGTACCTGGCATACAGAAAAGCAAACCTCAGTAATCAAACCCAACCGAACATGTTCCAGATATCTCCTATAGTCAAGGAGAGAAAGATGGCCTAATTTCAGTAACTTTTTCCCTGATAGATTGAAACAGATTGCCAATTTGTTTTCATCATGTTCAAGTCAATGGGTAGATAACTAACCTTGACTTCAGATTTCTTCACTGTTTTTATCATAAATCTATCGTCTTGAGTCAAATAAAAGAAGCTTCCGCTCTTCCCAGGAGATGACAGCTCTCTCAGAGCATCATTTCCACATATGGCCAGCATGTAATCCGCTGGGTCAACTTGGAATAACTGCCTCAAATGCCTGGATGACCACAAAAATATGAGAAACTGTTCTAGTAATTTGATTGGAGTCAATAGCTTAAGCTACCGAATCCAAATTCATACCCGAAACCAATGAGTAAATTTAGAGATTTTAACAATGAACAATCAATTACCACTACAAGAATCAATAAATCACCAACTCCTAACAGAATTAGTACCTAAACACCATGGGACAATAATCCTTCCACCGGAACTCCACCGATTGGTGAGGAGGCGTGTTCTTGGACCCTTCTGCTGGAAACCGAGTCCAGAACTTCTCCTTCGGATCGAAATCACTATTCTTAAGCTCCCTAATTCTTGAAGCATCTTTGCCAACAGAATGTCTGCAGAACCCACAAAAATGATAAGCACGGGGACAAAACAAACAAAAGTTCAATCAAACGACATGACCAAAATCTGAAATCAACAAACATAACCAGAACACCCACCGAATACCCAGTTGAAGATTAAGCATCAATTCGTAATTCTTGTGCCCTTTCGAGATTGTTTTCCCGGGCTTCTTCACTTCGCCACTAAAACAACAAGGATTCCTCCGGAACTGCTTAATCCCATCCCTATAAATCATCGAAGCCTCCACATTATCAATGATATCACAGGTGATATCCCCTGCCTCGCCGTCTGATTCCCAGATACAAATTCTCGGAAAGTTCCTTTCCGTCAAGCTCCCCCTAGCACCATCCACCGACGACCTCTTCTTCCCCGTCCCCATGGCCACCACCATACCTCCGAAATTCTCGTCCATGAGCAGTGGTGCAGACAATTTTGTACTAAACAAACCTCCAAATCCCTCCATCTTCCCATTCCCACTGCTGTAATTACCATTACCATTACTGTTATTGTGTGCAGGATAAAAAGTTCCATTGAGAACCTGATTATGCTGATTTTTGCAATCTTTAGTCCAGCAACCAATGTAGCAACTCCCATCAGGCCAAGTGAAAACTCCATGGCCTTTAGGTACACTACTTTCCCAATTTCCATCATACCTATTCCCATTAGCCCAGACCAAAATACCTCTTCCATGAATCACCCCATTCTTCCACTCTCCAATATACTCATTCCCATTCTTCCACACATATCTCCCTTGCCCATCTTGCAAGTCCCTCTTCCAATGGCCTTCGTAGTAATCTCCATTACGGTAATGCTTTACACCATAACCGTGTTTCCGATCCGCAAACCATGAACCTCTGTACATATCCCCATCTGGACCAATAAATGTACCTGAACCTTCCATTCTACCGGACTTGAATTCACCTTCAAAAGTAGCCCCAGACGGCCATGAAAACTTGCCTTTCCCCGATGCTTTCCCTCTTTTCCACTCTCCTTCGTACATGCATCCGTCCGTCCACAAATACTTCCCCGATCCGTGTGGAGCGTTCCCTGAAAATGTCCCTATGTACAGATCCCCGTTGGGGATATGCTTCTCTATTGTTGTATCGGAGCTGGTCCCACTGCTGCTACTGCTAAAAATGACACCAGCGGCAGCCGTCGTCGGAGTAACCTTTCTGGTGGTAGCCTGAGATTTGCTTCGTGGGATAAGGATAACCGATTTAGCAGTGGTGGAAAGTGTGGTTGCTGATTCCAAAAACTTGTTATTGTCCTCCGTTTCTTCCTGACTATGATTCTCTTCAGATTTCTTCTTCTTATGAGTGGGACTTTCATCAATCATAGTTGGGTTAGGGCATAGCAAAGATTCAGGCATTTTTCAAGATTATCAAATTTTCTCCACTCCCCTCCTCAAAAAAACAAAAAAAAAGAAATTAAATTAAAAAAACCCTCGAAACCTATAGCTGGAAACAACTCAGAAGAAGTCGAAGAACAACAGAAGCTGGAAATCCAAAACCCAACTGCGTGTGAAGCATTTCCGACCTTGTTGATCGTGTGAATATTTTTTTCTCTCTCTCCCTTCTCCAAGAGAGGAAGATAGGAAAAAGGTTTGTGGGTTTTTTTTTTTTGTTTGTGTGGCTTTGTCTATGAGAGAGAATAGCTGGGAATCCCACAAATACTCAAAACTCAAAGATAGCAAAGTTTTACACAATCCCAGCAAAAAAATATTTTTTTTTAACCTAAAATTTTGAAGAAATCCTAAAGAGCAAATGAACAGAGAAATAAGCCGGCAATGGAACTTGGAATTGTTTCTGTTACCCAATGGTGATGACTGACGAAAGAAAAACACTAGCTAGTGAGAAAGAGAAAAAGATTATAAAAAAAAAATTTTATTGCCTTGGGATAGTACTATTATTTGTGGCTAATTTTACCAAACAGTAAAATACTTCCTCGTCAGTCTTCTACTTTTTATTTCTTTCTTGTGCTTTATTAGAGGAAGAGAGAGGGGTTATGGTTTGTTAGTACTATTACTACTATTTGTCTATTATTGTGGTGACGAATATACCCTCCGATGCTGACTAGAATTACGTGGAATCAAAAGATGATTTTTCCCCTCTCTCTGGTTTCATCGTGACGTGACGGAATCGTCTATGCCTAGGATTTCTGATGATACGTGACATCCATCATTTTGGTAATCCCGTGTTTTAACCTCTTCTTATAATTACACTTTTGTCCTTTCGTTTCATTTTCCCAATTTTCTTCAACTTTCTTGCTTGGAATCAAATATTTGCTTTTAATTCGATAAGCACTTGAAAGGGCACCTTTGATTCTAAATAAAATATATATAAAAATATTATAATATGCATAGTTATTTACGTTATAATGGATGTAAAATTTTTTATGGAGAATTTCACTCTTCAAAAAAAAATTTTATAAAAAAATTATTTTTAAAATATATTTTATAAACTAAAACTATAAAATAATAAAGTAAACTCTAAGCATATTTAATCAAATTTTAAAATTTGAAAATATTTTTCATATAAAATTTTATTTTTTCATTTTAAAGAAAAAGTTAAATCTAAATCCAAATTTTAATAGTTATCACTGTAATTTAAATAACTATATCCATTATGATATTTTTATATAAATATATATACATATATACTAAATTATACTTATTATTAGTATAATTAATAACAAGATTATAAGTTCACTGTACTCAAAAGGTGTGACTAAGAGATAAGGCTTAAAACGAATTGTCTAATTTCTGGTAAATGAAGATATCAATTTTAAAAATACACACACATATATATATATATGTGTGTGTGTGTGTGAAAACATGTCATTAACATCAAATTAAATATTTTATGGTTAATACGTTAATTTAATTTTTTTTCCAAGTATATGTAGATTAGACTCACACATCATATAAAATATATAACTTTGTTTCCAAGGGAAAAAATTTTATTTTGTCAAATTCATAGATATGTTCTTCTTTTCTTTTTCCTAATACATGTGTGTACGGTGAACATAATAATAATAATAATAATAATAATAATAATCCTTTTGTCAGGAATAGTTAAGATAGGATATTTGATATTGAATTCAGATAGTAATAGAGATTCATTTAAATAAATTTAAAAATAATATATGTTTTTTTGCTGTTGCAAAATGCTTTAGAGTAGGAAGGATTGAAGTTGGTAACCAGTGAAACTTCCAACAGCTACTTATTATTCGCAGGCTAAATCCCGGAGATTTCTGTTAATCATTTTTTTTTTTAATATTAGATGGGTGAACCTTCCATTGTTTTTCTCTATTTATATTATTTTAAAAGCTAGTCAAATTAAAATAAAACATTCCAAGGGTTGACGATTCTTATTACATAATGGGAGATCATAATCTCATCACAATTCTAGGGAGAAATCAATATTAAAATCTTGGCTTACCATGAAACTAAATATATTATTAATTACTAATTTCTTTCCATGGTTTTAATTAGTAGAGAATATGATCAAATCAAATGTTCTTGAGCTCATTATCTGATACGTGTCAATTATATGCATTATCAGGAGAATCATATTCATTTATTTATTTATATGGAAAAAAATATATATATATATATATAAATTAAGGATATGAAAAGCCTTATAATTGGATTGGTTGGTAAACTAAATTTGAGGGAGATGTGATTTAAGACAATACTGGACAAGAATCGGATCCCAATGATGAGAGAGCGGCAATTTTTGTCAATTGCTAATGAAACCTCGTAAATCACTAAACAACACAGTAAGTACTTATAAATCTTTTTAATTTTATTTTAAAATGCTTAAAATTACTACTAGTTCTTATTTTTAAAATTTTAAAATATCTTTTAGCTCCGTTATTACATTATATTTAAAATTCTAAAGTTAAATAAAATATTTTCATTCCAAACAAATATCTTATTATTTTATTTTTCTTAAAATTCAATCTACAAATATGCTCAATATAACAAAGCAAGACATTGTACAAACCATATTGATGGATAGCACGTTTTTGTATTGCAGTAGACTAATTAACCGGCAACCGGGAAGGATTTCTCTGGCATTGGGAATTTGATGATTTGACTAAAAAAGAATCATTTATTAAAAATTAGTATAATTTATTTTAGTATCATACATTTTATCTCTTAATATAAGTTATTTTATAATTTCTAATATATATTTATTATTATTACTTTTTATTTAATTGCTCCTTTCACTTATAATAAAGAAATATAATTATAATTATAAATATGAAAGATAAATAATATTTTAGACATAACAAATATATTATTTCTTAATTTGTGTTAAATAGCGATTAACACCTTATATTATTGATGAAAGTAATATTATTTCTTATTTTATTATTTTCATTAAACTCCAAATTTGAATCCTAAATGGATAATTTTTATGTTCATCTATTATCCGACTGGATGGATACGAAAAACAACAATTCAAGCTAAAATTCTACCGGCTAATTGGCACTTTTGAACTACCATGTAGTTGCAATCCAACATCCACTAAAAACTAGCAGTGTTTAAAAGAACCAAAAGCAGGCTATAAACATGTCAAAATTCGCATCTAATAGTAATCAAGGTAATAATTGTCTTAATAATTTTTCTTAGACTAAAATATCTTTTATTTCAAATAAACATCATATTAATTCAATCAACGTGAGGGCAAATGAAAAGATTTTTTTTATTATATAAATTATTAATGAAAAATAGAAAATAACTAAAAATGTTAATTTAGTAAAAAGAATTCAAACTTACAAACATCCGTTAGATATGATCACGTATGTATCCATAGATAGCGACCCTGGGCTCTTGAAAAATTATATTATTAAAAATATGATAAAAACCTACACAATAAGCTTGAAATCAATAATAATTATTATAAAAAGGTATAAGATAATAAAATTTAAAATATAAATATCATTAAAAATTAATTTGATGTGTTCCTCATCACATGTTCAAATTAATAACTTTTATAAAAAAAAAAAGGGAAATACTTATGTATAATTTTCAATTATATTTTAGAAAAAAACACATCCATATCAGTTAATGTAGTTCCTTTTAAATTTCTTATTATAAATATTTTCAAATTATATTGTAAGTTGGGTTGCAGTTAGATTTTTAAATGTTCCTTAATAATATGCGATCACTATTCTATCCACTTAAATAAGTTTTTCAAAAATTTTAAATGGTATTTAAATAGATTTTTTTTTTTGCACTAAAAAATATTATTATCACCTTGGACTAAAACAAAAAATGTAACTAAAAAAATTAATTAATGTGTCATCCATCACCAGTCTAACTTCTCATGTTTTTTTTTAAATTCATAAATATATATATATATATATATAAACTAAATCTCATCATCACCATCATCATTATTATTATCAAAAAATGACTTCCCAAAGTTTTTATTTATCTACATTACCTTAAAAATGCATTGACATTTACTGTCAAGAATAAAATAAAATTTTATTTAGTTTATATTAGTTGATAAAATTTTAAAATTTATTTAATTTAAATATGTGAAATTTGACCATTCTTAAGTACATTTTTAATAAGTGATTTATTATTGACTTTTAAAACTAATTTATAGGTTATATTGTATCTAAATAATAAATAAATAAATTAATTAATAAATAATATAGATTTTTTGGCAAGAAATATTTATATCATGAAAAGAAAATAAATATTCATTCATTCCCAAAATATAAGTCGTTTTAACCTATTTTATTTTTTTTCACAATATAATTCATTTTTACAAATTTATAATACATGTTTATTATTGTTTTTTCACTTTTAAATTCTATTTAATATCATTTTTCAATTGCTGTAAAGAAATATAATAATAATTATAAATATAGAAGGTGAAATGAAATTTTAGATATAAAAAATGTATATTTATTATTTATTAATTAATAGAAAAAGACCGAATAACGATTTATATATATCGAGACATAGACAATACTTACTGTGTCGTAACTTGGCTAAAGAATTTGAGAAATTTCGTGGCCGAATAAACCAATGTAGCAATGAGATGCTTGTGTCGTTTTCAAAAAACAAATTAAGGTGAGTCCAAAGTTGCGATACTACATTATGTTTTCTGTTCTAAGGAATTTTATTTATTTATTTAGTTTTTTTAAGTATGCATCGGATCTTATAAGTTACACATGTAGTATAAATTTTCCTTTTTATACATTCTTCTTCAACAGGAAAAACTATGATGTGAATTTTCCTTTTTTCTTTACTTTGCAAATAACATTATCCTTTAATTTATTAATTTTTAATATATTTTATTTACTAAAATATAAAAATCATAAATTAAATTTTATGGACATATATTAAATTTTTATTAATATAACTAGAAATAAAGAGATTTGTAATATTAATTATTTAAATATTATCTCCTACTAAAATGAGTAATATATAAATAAATAAATATATATAGTGTCAAAAAAAAAAAGGAAAGAAAAATACTAAGTCCTCAAGGACCTAGTCTAGTCTACAATAAAATTTTATAAATAGTTTAAAAAATTAGAAGAATTTAATATTAACGTCATTCCTAAAAATAAAATATAAATAATTTTATATTCATATTAAATTACCTCTTTTTTTTCCCCCTCGATCTTACTTTTATTTCCTAATTACCCAACAAAACATAATAATTATCTTAAACGTAAGACAGTTAGACTTTAATAATCTTAATATATTGATGTGATGTTAAAAGTGCTTATACTCTCGAGGCAAAGAAATATTATAAATATATTATTATTATTAATTAAAAAAGAATATTTACAAGGTAGTTCCTCACCATTGGGTTAAATCCCAATTGGTTAAAGTAGTAGAGTGAGTGAGTACCAACCATGACTGCATACAATTTTATCTTTTTCCAAGCTTTGGAAATGGTGGTGCATTATGAATCATAAAGGGATGGACCTATGTTCTCTTCAATGGCCCACATGGGTGGCCCATTCATGTAGTGGGTTACCCTGTTAATGTTCACACGAGAATAGCAAGACCACTATCCAATTTTGGAATTCAAACAAAGGCTCCCATCCCATGTATTTAATGGTCATTTCACTCCCATCCCTAATATATATAAGTATATTATATATTGACACACATGTATTCTTTTCCTTTAATTTTTAAGATTTTCTATTACACATTTATATATTATTTATTATTATATTAATACAAATTTAATAGAGGTTATTAAAAATATTAAATATTTATAGATTTTAATTTATTCTTTTAAAGTTAAAAAAAAATCAATTAAAGATTATAAATAATATTTTATTAATATAAAAGGAAGTTATACATAAATATATAATAGTAAATATGAACCCATCAATCTTAATATATAAATTGTACTAATACATTGATTTTGAAATATTTAAATATAAATGTTCTTTTCATTTGGATTGGCTAGATCTTTTGTTTTGAATTGAATAAATTTATAAAATAGTCTGATTAGCTTCTTTTTTTTATGTATTTAAAATAATTTAAAATCTAGTTTGATTTTAACTTATGGAAAGAAGGTAACTAGGGATATTCTAAGATAAAACAAAAAAAAAATATTTATTTTTGGATGAAAAATTACTTTATTTTCAATGAAAATATAAATTTATCTTTAAAGCACAACAAATGTGTATATAAATATTTAGTTTAGAAAGGTTAGATCAATGATATCATTAACTAGCTTTCATTGTGAGCATAATGCATCAATGTTTGTTTCTCCTAAAAATATAGAAAGAATAAGAAGAAAGTTAACGAAGTATTTATTTTTATTTTAAATTCTGTGATTTTAAATTGGTTGACCGATTCTATTTGTAGCTATGTATGTTACTTTTCAAATAAATACATAACACTTTTAGGTAATTATACAAAAGATAAAACTTTTTTTAGTTAAAACGTATATGTTTGAAGATGAAAAATATAAAAGATTATAATTATTAAATATAACTTTATCTTTTGATTGATTTTTTCAAAAATTTTTTTTTTTTTATTAAGAGTAAGAGCAAACGTCAAGGGAAATGAAAGGTCTTAATCCCTATAGTGTTTGTAAGACTAGAGATCCACAATACTTAACTTTTTTGAGAATTAATTGGTAGATTACCCTTTGCTTGTAACCTTTTCTAAACGTAATTGTTGCTGACCTGCTACCACTTCAGACAATGAATGACTTTCTTAATTGGTCATTTATTATGAATAATTAAGTTGGGAAACTTGCGATCCATCTACAAGCTGTGAAATGAATAAATAAATAAATAAATTTTTGAAGTAACTAAAAATTTGATGAGTGATCCATTGCCAAGATCTATTATTAGAATCATACAAAAAAAAAAAATAAATTTTAAAAATATGTTCACAACATTTAATTTCAAAATAAAAATTGAAATAGTAAATCATAAACGGAAGAATAATATTTTTATATCAAGTCTATTTCAAAGATAAATATTCAAAGGGAAAAAGAAAAATTGAAAGAAAGTGTGAAAGCCTTTTTTCCTATTATGTTCCAATATAATGTATAGGTGAGGGAATTGAAACTTTTATTTGGTCAGTTGTCATGGCCACAAAGACAAGGTAGAGTTTGCATTAGGCATTTAATTTGTATTTTGTGATGAGCAAAAAGGTCTTGAACATTGAAGCCTTGCTAGTCTAAAAGCAATAACTCATCTGCTTTTTGGCAACATATCATATATTGGAATTTGGAGCTTATATATAAGTCAAATGGTTCTCTCATCCCTTCTTTGAAAATGATCACACAACACATTTATTTATTGGAAAATTTTCTTTTGGATACTTTATATAGGAACCTTAATTTTCTCTGTATGTAAATTGTCGGTGAACATTAAGCTTGAGGAAAGTTTTACGAGGGACATTTTTTTTTTAACATATTGGAAAAATTAAAATTTTTGTTTTGAACAACAATTAATAATGCATCTGGGGGTACGATCGAGCGGTTTGAATGTGAAATCTGCATAATGTAGATCATGAGGTCGACATCACAATTATTAATGATATAATCGAAGTGCATACATAATTTTGATCAAGACATCACTTATAAACACAAATAATAATAATAATATAAGTAAATGTCTCGATATAATTGATTAGTTGTAATCAGGGAATTTCTTCATCAATTTTTGTTCGTTTGATATACAGTGCACAAAACTTAACTTTTTTCTCATTTATTCATTAACCT
>JAWZTD010000004.1:138893-152558 GCA_035221335.1 Echites panduratus | reverse complement strand
TAATGTCTTTGAAATATTATTGCTCAAAATAAGAGTATAAAAATCAATTGTTCAAAAAGAGATTTTTGAGCTTATCCAATTGATTTTGAGTACCAAAAATGAGAATAATTTCTAGAGCCTTTTTCTTTATGCTTTTCTCCAACAAGCAAGTTTTCTTCGATATATATACAGATAAAATAGTACAGAATGGAAACCTGCCTAAGCCTATCTCTGGTTTTGACAAAGGCGATTCCTTTTTATTATTATCAACACTTTTTTAATACCCTTTTTTGTGGGCCCAATTAGAAGGTGATGGGCCAAACCTCGCATGATCGCACGAGCGGGCTGGCCCACGAAAACCCACTTTTTTTAATAGCAGGGCTATATACAGTGATTGATCATGAATGTACACAAGCAGAAAGCGATTTCTTTTTCTTCTTTATCAAGAAAATGCTATACTACTTTTAAATTTTGAAGAAAATTAAATAATTTAAAAAAACAGAAAAAAGAAAAGGATGAAAATATTTTGTTTTTTTTTTTTCTTGAGGGCTTTGGCCCGAATGGAGAAAATGATTACAAAGAGTGGGCTTGGTGCTTAACATCATTAGTGCCACACGTGTGACAACTTGCTCTTCTTTCTTTTGTATGTTTTATTATTAATTTATTTTTCCTTTTTAAAACTACCTTGGTGCATTGCTCCTTTTGGTCTCCTAGAATATCATGTGTAATTGTGTTAAGAACCCTTTGAGAGACAGAAAAATCTTACTTTTTATAGACAAATTTGTCGTGTACCATGTTTTCTTGGAATTTATGATATAATATTAATAATAAAATAAGAATATATATATATATATATTTATTGCTTCAATTAATTTAAACAAAATGCGTAAATTAAACTTGATCACAAACTTTTCTATGTCATATATGATTCATTCTTCAGTAAGAATTTAGACTTAAAGGTGAATTATGCAAAGTAATAAGAGAATAAACTAAATGTTAAAATTAATGTGAAACTGGATTTAGTTCATCCATCCTTGTTAACCTAAAGAAAAGAGATGAAATTTTACCTGTATCCAAGATTATTTGGGCTCACTGTTATATTTCTATCCATTCATGCTAAAGAATTATGAATTAAATTTAATAAAATAACAAATCTACTCTTCTGTTGATTTTAACAAAACAGCACCGTCATTAATTACCCCTATTAATGATTGAAAAAATGTAATAAGAATAATTAATTAAAGAATAGAATGGACGAAATAATCAGTGTGATTTGTTAATATTTAATCTATTTAAAAATGTCAGACATTCAGTCGCATGATAGATCATAAGCTTGAAGTTCGAATCTCACCAACACCTGTTGAATCATGTATACATCCACAGATAACGACTGTATTTTCTAAAAAAAAATTACATAAAAATATCAAGACAACAAGTAAATAAAGACAAATCAGAATATATTAGGATTAAATTTTTAAATTATGGATATGGAACTAACATTTTGGAGTTAGCTGATTCCCTGCCGATTCTATGTGTGTGTATATTTTTTTTTACTCTTTTCCTATTTCTTTCTTTCAATGAAATTGACTGTTTTTAGAAATGTGAGGTTTAAAAAACTTTAAAATGTGAAAGAATTGTGAATTTAAATATAAAAGATATTAACATTACTCGATATGAAACTCGAAATAGTCCTTTTTAAAGTTAAAATTTTAAAAGAGCACTATAAAGTTAGGCCTCTTGGCTCCCTCAAGTGAAGTGATAAACCTTTTATAATTGTTAATTAAGGGACAATTTGAGAAAAAAAATATGAGATTCTTTATTATTATTATTATTATTATTATTAAATAAAACGTTTTAATTTCTTGTCAAGTTTAAATGAAATGTTTTCGGATATTTAAAAAAAGATGGTTTTTTTTAACTTTGTATGAAAAAATGAATTTGTTACCATTTACCCAGGTTTGATTTTGTTCGATTATTACTTAATTTTATAACCAAATCGTTATATAGTTATAGAAATTTCTTAACCGTCAGTTTTAAATTTTAGTGTATAACCAAACCAAACCATTTTATAATTGGTTATGAGTTGTTTGGTTTAGTTAATAGCTGATTAAATTTTTTCTATTTTTATTAGTTTATATAAAATATATTTATATTATTTTTATATATTATTAAATAATATTTTATGTTTATTATAAAAGTTCATATTGATTAATAATGGATTAAAATTTCATTTTTCTAATTGAAATTATTGTATATATAACATATTAAAATTTTTATATTATTATAATTAATAAGTTTGGGTTAATTACAACCAATTAAAAAAATTTTATAACCAACAAACCAAACTAAATCATCAAGAATACTTATTTTTTAAACTAATTAAAATCAATTAGAGATAAATTTTAAATCAATTTTATTTTATTTAATTAACTTTAATCGATTTGTCTCCCTACCAAAGTCCTAGGCCTTTGTCATGTACAAACAGCTTGTCTGTTAATGGTATTGACTTAGATTAGAAAACCAAACACGTCGACAAATGGGAGTGACCAAATTGATATATACCCTACACTTAAATCTCTTTTTATGAGGAGATCTTACGGTTCTCTCAACAGAGTGAGCGAGACATATATTCCACACTTAAATCTCTCCCTTATGAAGAAGGTCTTAAATTCAAGGAATGTGATAAGTATCCCTCTTAGCGGAGTAGCTTGTCGCTCACCGGGCTTACCATTTCCATATAAGCAGGATTCTCAAAGTCACTTGTAATAGCCCAAATGTCATGGGCTATTTGACGAAGAATATACATGGTCAGTCCTCGAGGCAAAGATTTGTCTCCATTTGTTTGTCATAAATGATAAATGTTCACATATCTCTCAAGTTTAGACCGGGCATGGATTTGACTACAAACATTCTAATTCAGATGATCTTACCACAAAAAACATTATTAGATTTAAATATTATCTTATTATTAATCAACACAAGTATCTAAGTTATTTATAACTTTCTCTGTTTAAATTATATATTTTTATTTCTATTTTGAATTATCTAAAAATAAATATCTCATTTCAAATAAAATTTTTTAAAAGAAATTAATATTATTAAGTTTCAAATGAACTAAATCAATTAATTTTATTAAACTTTATACAAATCAAAATGTTATACTCAATCCAAGACAAAAGGAATGGATAATTAGCAATGAGACCGCATAAATATCAACATGACCTATTGATTGTTGAAAAATTGAAATTTTGACAATGAGTGATAAATTTATTATTCTCATAAAAAATTATTAACATCACAATCAATGTTTAAAAAATCGGACTGGATATTAAACTGAAAAAGTTAATGGTTCATGATTTAATGATATAATCGTAATTGAACCTTAATTAAAATTTTAATATTATAATAAAAAATATATCTGATGGATAAATTGTTTTTATTAATATTTTAAAATATAATAATTTCATAATATAATAATATTCAAATCAAATTTATAGCTATGATATTAACATTTTTTATAATGACTTAAATATGATAATTTTTCAATATGGATAAAACCTAATGATTATAAGATATTTTATTTATTTAGTAATATTTAATGATGATGTATAGTTTGAGAGAATTTTTTCATTTTATAGTAACTGAATGAGTATTTATAATTTGATTGAAAAATGATTTTATATTAAAATATATATTTATTTTTTTCTTGGTTGAAATTTAGACTAATTTGGCCACTGTTTATGTTTTTTTTTTCCTTTTTGAAAAATAAGTCGATTTAGCTTCAGATTATCTAATTCATCAATTTACTTGTCCAATCGATCGACCCATTCTGATTTTTTCAATTTAAAGTATAGTTTTTATGAAAAAAAATGTTCAATGCTTTATTTCGATTTGATTTGATTATTGAATTATGGTATGATCAATCCGACCGATCGATCCTGTCCAATCTGAAAAACAGTGATTATAGTTTTTTTCACAAAAAATTTATCATTAGCTATATTTTCTCCAAAAGTAATTTTTGTTATTTTTTACACATAAATAAGTAAAAGTAACATATGTTAAATTTTTTTCTTCTATATTATTCAACTTTGAAAAACAGTTTTATTGGTTATTTCTAACATAAACATTCTAATATATAGGGATTAAATTAAATTTTCTAATTACTTATTTCAATCTTTCGTTGAAGTGAAAAAAAATTGAAAAATCAATAATATTATGAAATTTTAAAAAGGATATTAATCAATTTTTCAAAAAATTTTCTTTGAAGGCATCCCATTCGTCGGCCCCAGCCCATGTAATGCTCAGCCTCGATCAGCGCGGTAGGTTGGGAGTTTGTATCTTGATGGTGTTACCTGCCGGCCAATGCTGACCCAAAAAGAAGAAGAAGAAAAACATGACAAAATGAGCAAGTAGATACACGACATCACGGCTGTTTCGCAGCATTTACACACCGGAGCTCCAGTGGATGCCTAGAGAGAGAAAGCAGGCAAGCTCGCTCAGAGAACAAGTTGCCAGCAACAGGTCCCTCTTCATTCTTTTCCTTTTATGTTATTGCAATCCATCTTTCTTCAACGAATTGGGGTAATTTTCAAGAACCCAGAAGTTATTATATCTAGTTTAGCTTAAAAAAAAAAAAAACAAATTGAACTGAAAGCTTGTTGCATATATAATGACAATTCCAAAACCAAATGGATTTCTTCCTGGTTAGATTAGTTGGTCAAGGTTTGAAATTTTAAGTCTTATTTTAATTTAATATGTTAGGAAGGACATTTGACTATTATAAAGTTATTAATTTATTCTTTTAGTTAATTTTTTATATAAGAACATAAATTTTTAAATTATAAATGAATTGATGAGATTTTATATTAAAATCTTATTTAATTTTAGAATTGAGATATTCAATTATTAACGATCTAAAATGAAAAATAAGATATTAAATTTCAAATAAAGAGTCCGCTATTATTTATAAATCATTTTGAGTTAATTATTACTCTTATCTTCCTTTTCTTAATTATTGTAGTTAAAATATTTCATTAGTTTTAAACTTATAAATACTAACTGAGTAAATAAATATTACTTTGAAGTTTTTTTTTTTTTAAAATAAAAATAAAATGAAAAGATGTCAACGTGTACGTCCCATCTCAAAAACTGTTGATTACCCAATAAGAATTTTCTTTCCCGCATGATCCATGAGTTGTGAGTGACTACGTGTATGTAGGGCTCTAATTATAATATTATTTTATAAGTTTTTTTCTTTAATTGTTATAGTTAATTAACGTAGTTATTTTTATGATAATTATAATTTTCTAACAAAATATTAATTGGAGTGAACACCTATAACATAATTTTTTTGAGATAAAATTATCAATTTCATCTCAAAATCCATTCAATTCAAAGGTTATGAATGAATTTAAATTTTTCAATTAATTTATTTGAATTTTATAATTTAAATGCATTTTTTTTTAAAAAAATGAATTGATTAGATTTTCAACAGTAAAGATGAGATTAATAATTTTATACCTAAAAAATTATAAATAACAAAGTTTTGAAGAATATTTTATTGAAAATTAATAATTGAAATTAAAATGATTATTTATAATATATTTATCATGTAAACAAAAAAAAAAAACTTGTGTAATTATAGGACACCACCATTTACAAAACCAAGTATCACAACGAATAATAGAGGTTACGAAGTTTTCCAAAGGCGGTTCGCTTAGCACGTCTGTCATTTGACTTTGACCCGTTACCTTTATTTTAATTTAGGAAACAGAAAAGAAATACTATAAATGAGAAACCCAAATCCACCGCAGCCTCTTTTCTTCTTCTTCATCTTATTTTTTCTGCGACGTGTAGTTCACGTTTTTGCATGAATCAACCCAACGACATGTGTGGTGTCTCCAAGTTCTCTCTTTCAGCACCATTCGTTTTTGATCCCCCCAAAACCTTCCTTTCTGTTCGATCTTTTTCAACCCCATCACAAATTAATTCTAACAGAGAGAATCAAGCCAGAAGATAAACGGCCCAGGCCGTACACAAAAAAATTCAGTTCTGCAAGCCGCTAATATTGGTAAGATCTCTTCAGTTCAGTCTCACTTGGACTCTTCATTTTTTCTTAATTTTTCTTACCGTCAAGAAAAGAGAAGAATGCAAAAATCCTATAAAGGGAAGAAACTGGGATATATTTAGATTTGAATCATTAAATGTGTCTGACGTCGCTCACTCCAATGTATATTTATTGTATATATTTAATATAATATTATTTACAATTTTTTAGAACAAAATTGATCTTTGCTAGGAGTGAAAAAGCTGCCTTGGAAGGATTTCCGTTTCTGGGTTGATGCTCATCAATAAGTTATAACATTTGTTTCCTGTTCTTCTAGTTCTGTTTCCTTGATTTTGGCTGGTTTTCACTTTTCCGTGACATTGAACTAAGCTGATTTTTTGGCTCCACTTGATTTTGACTTGTATAATCACGTGCTAATTGCTTTTGCATAGTATAAAGCCATTTGTTGTTGATGCATGTATTAATTGGACTGGGGACAGAATCAAGTTTTGTTTTATCAAATGATTCAAATCTATGAATATTGTATCAAGTCATCTTTCCAAAGCCCTGTTATTAGCTTAGAACTCATGTCTGTGAATGTTTTCTTTGACTATGGAATTGTGCACCTTTATACTATAATTTGATCAATTCTTTAGATATTCTGTGGTCTGGGCAAGAAGAGGGATTTGTTTAGAATATACTGAATGTATTAATAAATCTGTTTAACAGTTTAAGTTTATAGTGAAGACATAGTTTTTAATTGTTTTTATGATTCCTTATTTAAATAAGAAGATGGTCTGTGTCCTACTGGTGGAAGGCATCTTTCGGGAACCTTTGAGCTTGTGTCATTTGGATATTTCATGTTCTCTACAAATCCTTTCATTTGAAGAAAATAATTCTAACTTCTCTACAAATTTCATTTTTCAACCAGACTGGACCTCAAGATGGACTGACTTGAACAAAAATCCAGAATTATTCAACTATGATAATAGATATTATGATATCGATGACAAAAAAAAATTAGGTAAAATTTTGTTATAACTTAAATCTGTATATCAGTTATTATTATTTGCATCATTGTGGGAGCAAAGGTTTGCTGTGGGTACATTATTCCTAGGAACATAGAATTTCTTGAGTAGACTGAATTTTAACACATTAGTTTTGGTTCCTACAATTTCGAAAATCTTTGACTCGTGAGAATTTATTCTTCATTGTTTTATTTTCTGGTTTCTTTAAACCTTATTTGATTTGAAGTCACTGAAGTGGATTTCGGGTGTTTGTTATTTCGGTAGCTCAACATCAAGAAGATGGACCTCGAGGAGAATAGCAACTCTGCAACAAGGCATACTCTGTCAAATTCAATTGATAGAGCAAGCAGTGCAAGTTCCTCCATTAAAAGGCGTTCTACCAGTTCCTCGCATGTCTTTCCCCATCAATTAGACGACGATGGGGAAAGTGAATCAGTTTCGGAGGCCGGGGATATAGGGGATCGAGCACTTCAAGAACATAGGACTAGTAGGAGCAGTAGTTTCCATCTATCTTTTGATAATATTAGAGAAAGAAATGTTGTTCTTCCAATATCAAATGATACATCCTTGCAGCCCACTACAGGAATTCAAGGTTCTGTAGATCCAACAGCACAATCAGTAGGCAAAAAAGTAAGATTCATCTGCTATTTTCTTGTTTTCTTTAGGTTGTTATCTAATAGGCAAAGCACAGGGTAGCTTCCTAGATCATTTATTTAGTATTTTGTAGTTGTCAATTTATTGTGATTTTTTAGATTATGGATTTATGTTGGGTATTGTGCTAATTTATGGAAATGACTTATATGCAGGAGGAAGAGTTTGAATGGATACTAAACTATTTATCATGCCTGGCTTTTCTTGCTTTATTTGGCATTTTGGGGGTAAGTAATGCTTTTCCCTTTCCCTTTTCAGTATTGGTGCAAGCTAAATTGATCTCACTTATACTATTCCCCATTTTTCTGCTGTAAAGTGATCAAGAAAATAATTGGGTTTAAACCATTGTCCCTCTATGTATGGTGGTTAATTGGAGAAATACTAGTGAGGTGATATATGATTTATTTTGTAGCAATTACTTTAAGTTAGTACTAGATGTTTATTTCCTTCAGCATCAAAGTCTTTATTTTCATAATGTGCATAATATAATTTGTATCAGCAGCCAAAAACTGGAGCTAATTCCAAAAGTGCCATAATCCCAGAACACAATCATATGCCTTCTGTTTTCCCTTCAAAAACAAAGAGCAAAAATAATACTGTCTAGAATCTACCAAGATAAACTGCTGCACTTATCACCTATTTTTGTAAATTTATCACTAAGTATTTTCCACATTCTTACTACCACAAAAACCTGCCAGTCAGAAACATACTACAGCTTCTATACTGGAGCAGCATTTCCACAGCTCCATCCTGTACAACACCAAAATTACCCTGAAGTATATACACGGCAAACCTACAGAACTGGAGCAGCAAAAAATGAGCCTTCATAACTGTACTTCTTTACTAAGAGCAAGCTAAGGCGTCCTTTAACTCAGTTCTTGACCGAAGCTTTCAGGCTGCTTTGTGCAGAATGGTTGTTCCTTGAAATACCATAATTGGATAATCTTTTCTGTATTCCTTCAGTTGTTTCTCAGCAATCTTTCCAAATCCATGTTTCTAACCCCATGTTTCTAACATTCGGAGATGCCAAGAAGTCTTCAATATAATAAAACAGTGACAGAAAAAAAGTCTTTATTTTCATATGCACAGTTAGTTGAAAGGAAATTTATATATATTATGATTCTGCATCCAATACTTGTTGAAAGGAAATTGATGTATATTCTGATTCTGCATCCAATACTTGTCTTTTCTTTGCGTTATCTACAGGTGATTTCGAGGTATTATCTCGAGAAATTGTTTGGACCTGAAGTAGTTGGTGCTACAAGTGACAGGAGTTACATGTACCTTGATCTTCCTTCCAATATGGTTTGCCCCTCTCTCTCTCTCTATGAGTTTCGTCCTGGACACTTAAAATCCTGTTCATCTGATGCAAAGACAAAAAGGGTGACCATTGGCAGAGATCCCAGATCTATAATCACATTTCTGCTCACATGTATGTCTATAATAGCTCAAGTCTACAGATTAAAGTGTCAATAAACCTCTGAAATTAGTATGAATCCCCTGTATTAGACAGTTATTGTGAAAAGACTGCTGAAGTTCTTCCATTTCCAGAATGCAATTTCAAAATACGGTTTAGAGTTATATCTCCTGTAATCCTTTTTAAATTTCTTAATCAAGTTCAGTCGTCCTGAAGCAAAATTCTCTGCCTTTAAGGTTGGTTCATTCTTGATGGGTTGGTTTGGTGTCGTTTTCAAAGGAGATATTTCGAAAGTCTCAGAGAATCTAGCCATCGGATTGGCAACGGGTTTCTTGGGAAGTCTTACAACATTCAGTGGTTGGAATCAAAAGATGCTTGACCTCAGTGTTGAAGGCCGCTGGGTTTTTGTCATCCTTGGCATTCTAATAGGTAAATGATATGTGATAAAGTTTGTATGTTTCCAAAAGCCTTTCTTGATGCTTTGGCTCTTTGCAGGTTTGCTCCTTGCTTCTTCTTCAATTGTTGTTGGCATAGAAACTGCTAAAGGTTTAAAATGGCTTTGGAAAAGGTCCAAACTGAATCTGGAGTTGCACTACAATTGGAAGCTGGAGAAGCACAAGAGCAATTTAATAGTTACTATTGTGCTTCTTTTGATGCTTGGTATTGTTTGGGGTGTTTGTATCACCTTTGAGAAGAAGGAATTCAAGGATGCTAGCAGTAATGCAGAACTCTTGTTGGCTTGCATTGTTGGACCATTTGGGGTATTTACTAGGTGGTATTTAGCCCGTTTAAATGGACGTGGCTTAGGAGAAAGAAATTTACTAAGATGGGTTCCCTTTGGTACTCTTGCTGCCAATGTTTTAGCTGCTTGCATAATGGCTGCATTGTCAGTCCTAAAGAAAGCAGTAAGTTTTCCCTCTGTTTCTTGGCAATACTTAATTGGTTTTGGTTCTTTCTTTTTTCTCCTCTGAAGTTTAATTTATTGATTTATCTGTCACAGGTGAAAACGGATACATGCAGTACAGTTGCTACAGGCATACAATTTGGGTTTTTGGGTTGTCTGAGTACTGTTTCTACCTTTATGGCTGAGTTTGATGCAATGAGGAGGAGCAAATATCCATGGAGAGCATATGCATATGCTTTTAGTACAATTTTGATCTCTTTTGTTTTGGGAACTCTAATATATTCCTTACCAATTTGGTTAAAGAATTTTGATTAGGAAGCTGAGGGACTGGCTAGAAATTCTTTTATTCTTTTTTTGTGTCATTTTTGAACATGTCTCAGTACTAATAAGGCAGGAATATGAGGCCAGGGTTGAGTTTTGTACCACTCCACTCGTTTGTAGTTATAAAAATTTGCAGACTTCATAGAGCAGTAGATCACCCACATTCCTCTTTATATTTATAGGGTAAACATTTTATTTTATTGACTGATTAATTCAAAGAAGTTCAAAATCCTTTCAGAGATGGGGTTAATTCATTCCCTATATTTATAATCATATAAAGGAAAAGGCCTTTTGGTTAAAATATATGCTACTAAAATGATCAAATGGAAGCAGTTTAGATATTTTATAGAAATAAAAAATTAAAACACTCTTCTTAAAATTTTTGTTAAAGCCAATTTGTTAGAAGAATATGGATGACATTTTACGTGTTTTGGTTAGAATATAAGTACACGAAGATGAAGTTTCATAATTAATAACCATTAGTAATATTTTACATCGATCATCATTAATGAATGAAAATGAATCATATTAATGAGAACTATTAACAAACTGCCACCACTAATAGTCATAAATAAATAGTTAACTGCAACCGAAGCAAGAAGAAGACAATGCACCTATAGACTAAAGGCTTAATTGCCCATACTGTATTTCACATTACCCTTCAAATTAAATCAAGATTATATGGGACATTTGCAGGAATCCAAGTGTGACCTTGTAAAAAATTTCTTACAGTGAAGTAAGAAGCCTCTTTACCACTCGTTATTACTTTTGACCATTTTACCCTCCCCGTTGTATTTGCACCTGGACCCCTATTATCATACTCTCCAAAGTATGGTTTACCCATAAGTTCCTTACCCCAGGTTTTCCATCCTCGTTGATCAATTACGCCATCTATTGAACTCTTCATTACAACCACTCTCGAGAAATTCCCCCATGGCCTGCCCAAAAAATATTCATACTTAGCATTCGCCTCAACCAGGTCTTTTGTTCCGGTAATAGAACAATTCTGAATCACAATCCCTGTCCCCTCTGTCTCACTTTCTCTCTTTTGTGCAGACAAAACTAAAAACTGCCCCTTCAGTGGTTTTATTGCAGTAATAACGCAGTTTTGAAACACGACTTTGGAATTACCACATATGAAATCTACGGTACCAAATATTTCACAATCTCTAAAGAACTGACTCCCCGTTGCAGCCAATACAGTGTCTTGATACCCTCCAAAACGACACCGATAGAAAGTAGAATGCTCTGCTTGGATCCCTACAGCCACTGCTTGCAGCTTTTCTGGTCCCGCCGTGTTCTCGAAAGTGATCCCTTGAGCCGTGAATCCGTTCCCGTATATCTCTATATACAAGAATCAATCCATAATTCACAATCAGTATGAAATATATATATATATATATTATATAGAAACATTTAAATAAATCAAAAATGCTATAAAGCAGCACTTCACTGTGGAACTCACTGCGTGAAGTGCACTTGATAGCATTTATGTTAATTTAAATATTTATATTTTTGAGTAAAAGAAAAAAAAGTACTGGTGTAGGTTATGAAATACTATATATTTACTTACGCGTTGTGGAAGAATTGTATAGATCAAAGCCGGAGCCAACACTCTTCTGCTCAGAAATAATGGTTTTCTCCATTCCTTCTCCAACAAGAACTAAATTTATCTTCTCTATTCCAATTACTATGTTCTCCTTATAAAACCCTTTTTTTATATGTATAAAGAATTGCTTCAAGCTATGGTTGGGAGCCGCCAGGATAGCTTCAGCTATTGTTTTAAAATTACCTGAACCATCCTGTGCTACAACGATTTGACCAAGTGTAGGCTGCAGGCCTTTTAAGTTCAAGAGAAAGGTTAAAAAGAATGCTGCTGCAAGAGTAAAATATTTTCTCATGATGCATACATCCATGATTTCTTTTAAAGTATTTTTCAATGAAAATTGGCATAAATCATGTATGTGCATGCATATAGGGATAAGGTCTGGTTAGAGAGTTAGAGGACTGGGCACTATTGGTTTTTTTTTTCTCCTTTAATATAAAAAAACTGAGGATGTCAGTTAATCTAATTAATTACAGAGATTAATGCTTGAATTATTTTTTTCCTCTTCTCTGAATACTATGGATTTCTTCTGATCACCTGGAACAATATGGGTAAGTCAGCTGAGGAGCAATTATATCTATATTCCCTGGAATTCTCCATGGAATTAATTAGTATAGCATTTGATGCCAAATTACAGAAAGTCATAAATAAAAAAAAATGCAAAATTTTCAATAATTTCGATATGGATTTTCTAAAAAAAAGATGTACTGCTTGTTTAAACAAACAAAAAACAACAATAATACATCCATAAAATAATATAAATTGTTAACTGTTGTTATTGATTCATAATTACTATGTTTAATATTCTTTTCTAATTATTGCATTGAAAGAGAATTGTGGTTAGAAAAGATAGATAAGAATTGTATTTTAGGCATAGCATAATTGTATTTAATTATTCTTAATTTAGAGAAAAAGAAGGTTAGTTACTTACGTTAGAAGAAAATAATATCTATTATATATAAGTATAGCAAGCTCCCAGATTTAAAAAAAATTTCAGTTTTTTCATTTATTCTAAACCTGAAGCATACCACTTGTATTTTTTAAAATAATTTTTTAATCAAAAAATAAATTATAACAAATGTTATAGAGAAAATGAATCAACATCTTTTCTTTTTTCTAAACAGTCAACTCATCTATTTATTATATATTATAACTAATCCAACTTCTTGTTTTTGAATAAAAAAAATTATCTCTCCCTATATTCACATGAATTTATTCATATTAATTATCTTCAAATAAAAAATTAATAATCTCTTCTTATATTCATATTAATTTAATCATTTATTATCTCCTAACTTATCCCGATAATCCTATAAAAATTAATAATCCCTTTCTTTATATTCTCCTACCTTTTCTAAAAGAATTGATATGGGATGAATTATAAAAAAAAAGAGAAAGGAGTACATATGTACCATTTTGCTTTTTAATTTAATTTAGGGGCTTGACAATTATTAATTCCTCAACATTTTAACGGAAGTTAATATTTCTAAATTTTGAAAATGGCTTACTCTCGCGATGAGTGACGTGAAGAGAAGTAGACCACTTGAGGGTTTGGTTACATTTGAGATAAAGCTTAAAGGGATGATATATGTCATTTGATTATATAATTTTTTAAAAAGACCTTACACTATTCTTTTTTATTTATTACGGTAATATATCAAAGATATATATTAAATTCTTATATTATTTTTGTGTTTTCAATTTAATTTAGTA
>JAWZTD010000004.1:102881-112976 GCA_035221335.1 Echites panduratus | reverse complement strand
ATGTCCATCCAAACAAAGGTTCAACCACAATTATGTTATCAAGAAGGATAAATTATTAATAATTTTCATAAAAACTAATTTTATTTCATAAATTATTTATTAGGCAAAAATTTTCAATTCCAAATGGATAGATAAACTTATAATGCTATAGAGATGCATCTCTTTGATAATTTTTTGCTAAGTTGATTGTCATAATTATTAGATAAGAACCAATTTTTTCTCCTATAATTTTTTCCTGGTTTTAATTTTAATGTATTGAAGTAATCCAAAAAACAACCTTTTTTGTCCTATTTGAAAATTTAAATATCACATTCTACTTGAACTTTTTCCATACATAGATGGATAGTTGGGTATAAAAAAATATTTATAAATTCATTATATATAATGATAGATAAAAATAAAAATTATAAATATTTTAAATAAAACGTAAATAGTTTTCATATATTTTAAATTAATTTCCTAGAGGCAAAAAAGTATTAATATTTATTTAGAGTGGTAAAAGGGGAAAAGAGAAAGAAGGGTAAGTAATAAGAAGAAGAAAGGAGTTGGACAAAAGAATCAAAGGGTCGGCGCCCTTGTCTTGGCCGACCAATCATAGCGTCGCTTTCGTCGAGGCTCTCACCCACCACCACCACTCCCGCCTCTGTCTTTTTTTTTCTCTCTACAGCTTTCTCTCTCTCTCTCTCTAAATATAAGTTACAGTATATATACATATATAGCCAAATCCTCTCCGTTTTTCTGGGTTTCTTTCTTCTTTTTTTTTTCGATTTTATTTATTCTCTTTGATTTATCTTTTTTCAACCGTTTTCTTCCATTGAATCTTTTTTATCAATCGGGAGATTTCTGAAATTTAATTTTTCCGAAACCGTTTTTAACATAGAGATTAGGGTTTTTGGTTCTAATTATTGTTATTATTTAAATCTTTATCAACCATTGGGAAATATGTCGACTCCATCGCAAACCCAGACTATGGAAGTTATTGCTGATAGTATAGTCTTGAAAGATAAGAAGAAAAAGCGTCGATCTAGAAAGGCCAAACAAAATTCTCTAAATCGAGGTTTGTCTGTTGGTTGATTTCTATTTGCTTGTTCCTAGTTTTCTTTCAAGTAATTTCCTTTACTTTTGTGATTAGTTAGCAGATGATATTATTGTATGATAGTTTGTTGCTGGTTTCCAGTTCTTCAGAAGTAAACGGAATCCTTCTGTTTAAGGTTGTCCGAACCTGTTAAAACTTTTGATGCTTTCTATGAGTGAAATTATTTGTTTTGTTACTCTTAGATCATGAAGATTTAAAATAATTTAAGGAAAAATTAATAGGGAAGTATTGATATTTTTTGACTTGTGAACTTCTTCTGATTAATCAATGGTACCGGGCTAATTGAAGTTTTCCGATTAAGCTTTGTGGTTATAGTTGTTCATGGCATTCTACTCTCGTTTACTTTAGGGACTAATTTGTGTTGTCTCTTTTATCTTGTACATGTTTAATGTTGGGACTGCTTGATCATGGACCAGTGAGTAGTTCAACGTGTGAAATACATTTGGGAGATGCTTTCGAAGGAGGTGGCACATCGAACCATTCAGAATCAGACAATCATGGACAAGCAACTAATTCTGCATTTTATTCATGTCCAAATACATATATGTCCAGCGAAGCACCAAACCTTGAGAATGGGAACCTTCTTACTCAGCAAATTTTTGTAGCTGAACATGGGAGTGAGTTGTCTTACTCATGTCCAGAGCCTATTGCCTACAAAGAGTCAGGGGACTTAGACGCACATGGGGACCCTCCAAACCAAGCTCTCAGTTCTTCCACAAAGAGAAAGTATTTCTCTCCATACTGGCCTCCAGAAGTTACTAGAGAGGCTTTAGAGGTGTTGCTCTTGACTAATAAGTCTTATTATTCAAGAAATCATTTAATCTTACAAAGTTTCTTGATTTAAATGTTTCAGAAAGGAGATGTCTTTAGGGCACTGTTTCGTGTCAATGGTTATAATAAACTTGAGGTTTGTTCAATCACCGCCTTCCATACCTCCATCCACTTTGCAGGAGACGGTTTATGATTGACCTTTTTATACTTTTTATTGGATGTCAGGCATATTGCAAAATTGATGGGGTGCAAACAGATGTTCTCATTAGTGGTGTGGTGGCCCAAAACAGAGCGGTAGGCTCAATTTTTATTTATTAGTCTCTGTATCAGCTTTCTTCAATTCTCTTTTTTATGAGTTTGTCTACCAACAGTTTAGGATTAACTTATCAAATTGTAATGGTTTCTCATAGAGATAATAATCATTAATCATAGATATATTATCAATTGAGTTGGGTTTCTCTGAAGGGAGCCTTTTTAAATAATATGTCATAAAAAAAGAAAAAAAACTTTTATCAAACCAAGACAACCAGAGATTACTCTAAGGGATATTAGTAACTTGAATTCCCCAAAAGCCATTTGATTACTTAATACCCAAGCTTCAATGCTCTAATGGATCTTTTGTATGGTGCAATCAAGGACATCTTGATTGTTACACAAATATCATTGGCATTGCTTTTCCACAATCGGTTGTTGGTGGGCAATCATTTTTTCTGATTGCATAAGTTTTAGATTCTCTGTGAAACCTTTTCTTCTAGACAGTCAGGTTGAAGAATTATTTTCTATTTCACGTGATAAACAGTCAACTAATAGCCGCTAATGAGACAAAATATTTATTGCAGTCTATATGCAACAAATGGTGAAAATGCTGAAGTTCAAACATGGAAAAGATGACTTAGCTTTGCTAGTAGTAGGATAAATAACTATCGAGAAGTAAGATTCGAACAATTATTTGATATAGAATTGAAATGTTTAGACAAAATATCTTCAACATTTTAAAACCCTCATGGATATATCAAAAGGGCAACATCTTAGGCAAATCCATGGTTCATCGGCATTATACCGAAAATTTTTTGTCGTGCATGGAATATAACCCACTTATGAAACAATGAATTGTAGGAAAAGAAACTTATGAACGGTTGATAAGATAAAAACATGAAGAGTGTCATAGAGGAACATTTCAAATTTAAAAAGAGAAATTTCAAAAATTTAAGTATGTATGATATGGATCTGCATATATTCAACAAATTTTTGTAGAATTAGAATGTCTGTTTTGGAAACAACTAGCAGAGAAATTTTGTTATGGATTTGGTCTGAGTCCCTACATTCCAAAAACCAAATTCATCCAAGGCTCTAGCTTTTGAAGTTAGGCATTAGAAAAGGTGTTTTTTTTTTTTTTTTGGGAGAAACCTCCTCCCGTTTTTTGTAAACTCTGATCACCCATCAACTGGAAACTATCATACCATCTCTTTCATTCAGTAAAGGAACAAAGAGATTGGATCATTAAAAAATGAGGACACAATTCTTTCATTTGTGCCTGAGTTTTAATTTTGATGGAAACACAAATCAAATCTATATTCTAATTGCAAATATACTTAAATCTAACAACTCTCTATAATCCACTTACCTGCCACTGTGTAGAACCTAAATCACTAATCTACTGAAGCCAAAGTCCAAGGCAATGGCTCCAGTTTATCAAAGAAGCCTCAGACGTGCATAATTATACACAGAAGGATAGACCGATTCTTCTTTATATTTTGTAAAATGCCTATGATGTTACTTAATGTTTCTAAATCAGTATCAGTTTGATCTTCCTTAGGCTGCCTTTGGTAGTAGGTGTGTGTGGGATCTGAGGTGGGATAGAGGGCACAACATGATTGGCAGTTTAGTTTTCATGGTATATGATAACTTCTTGTGGTTTGGGCTTTAGAGGGAGAATAAAAAAGAATAGAGAGGACCTGGAAAGGAAGAGAGGATAGAGCTTGGTAGTTATGGTGGTGGCTGGGTCCTGGGAGATTTATGCAAGAAAGGAAGGAGTAAAGGCAATGCTTTTGCTTAGTTTTCTCATGAATGTAACTGTTGTTCTGGTAAACTAGACTACTGATCTCCTAGAGACTGGGATATTTTTTACAGCAGGGTCAACAAGGTAGGAACTTTTATCAGGCTCATAATTTTCTTGAATATGATGGATTACTGTATATTTTTCACCTAATTAGGAGAGGAATTTTTTTTTTTAAACCATGATAACGAAATTATGTCTTCATAAAATAGGTTGTGTGCTTGTGTATGTACATGTGCTTTCTATCTAATTGCAAAAGTTCACTTGTAATGTCTTAATTAAAAAATACTTGTTTGTTTAATTAATGTCTTAGTTGCTTATTTTGCAGAGATTTCCTTGTTATACTCCATTGTGTATGTCTGGGTTTTATACTTGTATTTTGCAATTCCTTTGTTTCATTTAATATTCTTACGTGCTTTTATCACAAACATCCTTTACTTATGACACCTGTTCTGTATATCTAGGTTGAAGGAGACATTGTTGCTATAAAAGTTGACCCTCCATCACTGTGGATTAAAATGAAAGGATCTACTGGCACTTTGGAGAAGGCTGTTTCTGGAAGTTCTAGTACTTCAAATTCTGAAGCTGGTAAAATGATCTCAGGTAGCATTAAAGGGAAGGAGAAGGTGGACCCGGAGTGTCATATGTCTCGTGGAATGAGTAACATGATTCTTCCAAAGAGCGGATATTCCTGTGGAAACGAGTTCTGCAATGATGAAGTTGATTACCTGGAGCAAATAGGACCATCAGATAATGGTTATGTTAATGAATGGGATAGACTTTCCTTGGATTCATCCAGTGCGGACTGTTTGAACAGGGTAAGCGAAGCTGTTACTGCAGTTGAAAAATTGTGTGCCACTTTGAGTGCATTTCCATCAAAACGTCCAACTGGTTCAGTTGTTGGAATTATTGAAAAATCTTCTCGCAGGGACACTGTTGTTGGTTTTCTTGCTGTTAAGCAGTGGATGCGCGGTAGGGAAAGTTTCAAGAAAGACCTTAAGAAGTATAAGCAAATTTCAAGTTGTGAATTTTTAATGTTAACTCCAACAGACCCAAAATTTTCTAAAATGGTTGTTCCTTTTAGAAGCTTGCCTGACTGCATAAAGAATAGGTTGGAGGCCGCTGATGCTACAGTTGAAATGGACCTTGTAGCTGCACAAATAGTTGACTGGGGGGAGGAAAGTAATCTTCCAGAGGCGCATGTAAAGCACAGTTTTGGAAGAGGTGGAGAAATTGAAGCTCAAATTGCTGCTATTTTATTTGAGAATGCATTTGATTCTTCAGAATTTTCTCCAGAAGCCCTCTCATGCCTTCCACAGGTACCATGGGAGATACCAGAAGAGGAACTTTCCAATCGAAGGGACTTAAGAAGCTTGTGTATTTTTACTATTGACCCTTCAACTGCTACAGATCTTGATGATGCACTATCTGTTGAAAAGTTCTCCAATGGTTTTTATAGAGTTGGGGTTCACATAGCTGATGTCTCTTACTTTGTCGCTCCTGATACTCCCTTGGATATAGATGCTCAAATTCGATCTACAAGTGTCTATATGCTGAAGAATAAATTGCCTATGCTGCCTTCTTTGCTCTCAGAGTATCTAGGTTCACTTAATCCAGGCCTGGACCGACTTGCTTTTTCTATGTTTTGGGACATAAATCCTGCTGGGGAGGTAATGGATCGTTGGATTGGTCGCACTATAATACGGTCATGTTGCAAACTCTCCTATGAGCATGCTCAGTGTATTATTGATGGAGTTTTTGATACTCAAAGTTTTACTGCTGCAGCAAGTGATTGGCCACATTTATATGGCTGTTTTGAGTGGTCTGATGTAACCAGATCTGTTAAACACCTCCATGAGATATCCAAAAAACTGAAGGATAGAAGGTTTAATGGTGGGGCTCTATCTCTAGAAAGTCCAAAAGTGGTCTTCTTATTTGATGATGATGGGATTCCGTATGATAGTGTGCTATGTGGCCAGAAGGATTCAAACTTTTTGGTTGAGGAGTTTATGCTTTTAGCTAACCAGACTGCTGCAGAAGTAATAACCCGAGCCTACCCTTCTAGTGCCTTGTTGCGAAAGCACCCTGAACCTAATATGCGGAAGTTGAGAGAGTTTGAAGCCTTCTGTAACAAAAATGGTTTGAAGTTAGAAATTTCTTCCTCTGGCCAGATTCACCATTCATTGGAGTGCATTAGGGGGGAATTGAAAAATGACTCAGTGTTGTTTGATATTCTCATGTCCTATGCTGCAAGACCAATGCAGTTGGCTGCATATTTTTGTAGTGGAGAGTCAAAAGACACAGAGAGTGATTGGGGTCATTATGCCCTTGCTATTCCTCTCTATACTCACTTCACTTCACCACTGAGAAGATATCCTGATATTGTGGTTCACCGTACACTGGCTGCAACCTTGGAAGCGGAGGAAATGTATCTGAGTAATGGATTGCCTAAAAATGTGAATGGAAAGGAAATGATGAATTTTAGATGCTTTAGTAGCATGTTCTATGTTAAAGATGCAGTTGAATCAATTGAAGCTCAAGAAGCCTTATCTACTACTGCATCTAAATATAGAATTCCCCATACTGAAGTGCTTACTGATGTTGCTGCTCACTGCAATGAAAGGAAATTAGCTTGCAGGCATGTGAAGGATGCTACTGATAAGCTCTACATGTGGGCTTTGTTGAAAAAAAAAGAGGTAATTCACAGTTCCCAACATACTTGCAGATTTACATTTATGAGTACCTGTTATTGACATTTATTTCTAAAGAATTGCTGGAATTAGATAGTATTTACTGCAGAGGTCCATCTCGGTTTATCACTTGTGTTCTTGCCCGGTCAACACAAATACACACATATTTGTATTAATGTATATTATATTCTATCTTTTTGTATGACACTGTCTATGATTTAGTGGTTTTGGGTCTTCTTATTACCTATTCTATTGGTCATTAAAAAGTCATAACATGAATTTTTCAAATTGAGATTCATGACCTAGTCCATTGGTTCCAATTTCTGTTCTCAAAGATTGGATTATTTGTCCTGAAAATTTAGAATTTTTCAGTGAGCATATTAAAACTTGTCTGTGTGTGTGTGTGTGTGTGTGTGTGTGTGTGTGTGCATGTATTAATAAGATTTTAATACTCCCTCCATTTGGAATTGAATGCTCCGTTTTGACTTGCACACATTTTAAGAACATTAGTTGATTTAGTTCACTTTAAACATGACCATATCAATTTCTTGACAAAATTTTAACTACTTTAGGAAATTGGATATTCATTTTTGGACATCTCAAAATAGAAATAAGGATATTTAATTCTGGATGGAGGGAGTATTATTTTGAGCCCCAGAATCTCTAAGGCTTCTGGGCATGGGATGAAGTTAGTTCCAAAGAATTGCTGATGGTGATTTAGGGAAGTATCATTTGATTTTTGTGTTTCATTCCTTTTTTTCTGTTTTGAGGTTGTCTTCCGATTGCTATATTTAAGGAGAGAAGGAACCATTCAAGTGTTTTCTTTAAGTAGGCATTTTACTTTTCCACAACAATTTTATGCTTTCTATCATTTTTCTTTTATCGAGCAACTTCGTTAATGCCAAAAGCTAGGGGAGCAAAGCATCTAATTGAATTCTTATTTTTATTTTCTATTTTAAAAACTATTTTTTTAGTGAAATGGGAAAAGATAAAACAAAAAGTTATATTTAATCTTTTCCAAAGCTGTCTTTGTTCTTTTCCTGTGCTCTTTCCATTATTCTAATTTGCTGCATACTAGGAAAAATATATTGCAGTATAGAGCTTCCATTTGTATAGTTTATTTTTCCGTTCCTTGATTTTTGGTGTTTATGTATTTTTTGCTATCTGAAGCTGAATCTTATTACTCTATCGTTCCCCTTCAAATATATTGTTACCCATTTGATATGTCTTTGTAAATTGATTTATGTGGTTTCATTATGTGCAGGTGCTATGTTTAGACGCTAGAGTTCTCGGTTTGGGACCTAGATTTATGTCGATATACATCCATAAGCTAGCTGTAAGTTCTTCTCCTGTTATTCTCTCTTGACTTGGTTCATACTCATTTGATGAGTTAAACAAAGATTCAACTAGATTTTACTGATACTGTTTCTAATATGGGTACAGGTTGAACGACGTATATACTATGATGAAGTTGATGGATTGACAGTGGAATGGCTTGAGGCTACTAGTACGTTGGTGCTTAGTCGATCTATTAATAAGCGGTACAACAGGAGAGGTAGCCCAGGCAAGTGCAGGCCACTAGAAGATGTGGCTTTGATTGTAAGTCCATGTGACTCCAAGTTAGGTCTGGATTTCTCTGGAAAGAAGGATAATTCTAATGAAAATTTTAGTTGTGAAGGGGATGGTTTAGCATCAGATACTTCATTAGTAACAGATGTTGAACCTGCTGTTTTTCCACTCACAGTGCATCTTCTTTCAACTCTACCTGTTGCCCTTCATGCTGTTGGTGGGAATGATGGACCTGTTGATATAGGAGCAAGGCTGTATATTAGTTCATATTTTGGCTATAGGTAGCTTAAAATCTTGTACTAAGTTCTTGATTTGCAAGCTACAGAAACTAGAGGGAAGGGAAGTTCTACTTTTAGAGGACTTCTACTCTCTGTAGATATAGAGGGGTATTGTATAGCTCAATAGCAACGTATAGGTGAGAAAAAGAAAATTCAATAGTCCACAATGTGATGCTTAAGACAGGTACGTACTTAGATAAAAGGTGAAACATGTGGCTCCGGGTGTTTCCGATTCGAGGCATGGAGGAACTGGTCCTTGTTTTTGTTGGCCATTTCAATGCCGTAAGATCTTGTCTAGTATCCATGTAGATGGCTAAGTGCAGAATTCTTCCTTCTGGCTTCTTTTAGCTTATTATTATATATCTAAACCCAATGACTTTAAGGTTGAGTCTCCTCTGCCCATTCTGATTTTACATGAATTCATTTGTATCTGATTTATATTAATTGGAGGCTGTACCGATTCACTGCTTGGCGACATGACACTAGTCAGTTCCTTTTTGAGTTTCGGTCTTGTGAATGTACGCCTTCCATACTCCTTCCAGGCGGGACACTTAATGCCCTTAGCTACAGCGCTGCAAGTGTCGATATGCACATAACGTCCAGTATCCAGCGTTTGTGCATCCCAAATATCCATCCTACTTGATACTTAATGCGTTAGCTACACTTGATACACATGGTTCACAGTAACCATAGTTTACTGATTGGACTACGTATCTGATTCCATTCGCTCTCCTTGCTTGTCTCTGTAGCATTGGCTCTCCCAGCTTCTGTCTCTGTATCCGCTAAGCAGAGTGTTTTGCTATTATTCTTTCTGATTTCTATGCATTTCATCGTTTCCCCATAAATTCCTTCTCTTATATATATATATATATGGTTTGTTTCTAATTAATTATTTATTTATTTCTGAGGAATTCATTACTTATTATTGCTTTATCTTTTGAAAACTTGTGAAATTTCAATTCATCTATGGGGTGTGGTTGTACAGTGGTCAAACCTTTCAAATTATTTAATTTTGGAAAAAATTAAATATTTCTGTCTCAGTTTTCATTTAGTCAGAATTAAATCATAACCAAAAAATGCGAAGTGAAAACTTTCTCCTGCCCTTTCTGTTTGACTTGCTGAGCTCCTTAATGCAACCAAGAAAAGGTTAATATTAATAACAATGCTGATGTTATTGGCGGTGGTCCTCTTCAAGGATAGTTCTTTTCTCTGTGGCGTATCTTTTGGTTTTTTTTTTTTACTATGTGAATACTAAATATTCAGTGACCTTTTAAAAATCTTCATTACTTTAAATGGTAAACTTAAGTCAAAATTATTAAAAAAATTAAATATAAATTTTCAATGATCAGACACTATCATACCAACGACTTACTAGTTAACTCAAATCTTTACATTTATAGCTATTTTGGGCTTTTTAAGGGAGAGGGAAGAGAAGTGAAAGTTTTAAGTTATGAGAGAAGAGAGATTGTATTTAAGTATGTTTGGTCAAGACATTCATTGGATGTTGTCTATCCATTTCAAAAAATACATATTTAGATTACAATCTTTTTTTTTTGTTCGAAAATAAAAAATTTGATCTAAACTCTTATTGAAATACCCATCTAAAATGAAATGAGTTGGATATATATATATATA
>JAWZTD010000004.1:63613-74284 GCA_035221335.1 Echites panduratus | reverse complement strand
TGCATTCAACAGCATTTACAAGCCAAGATTAATTATGATTTGTTTCATACAGGTAACTAAAATTGGTCGTGATGCTGTTCTGTATGTTGAATCACTCATTGAATCTATCATGGGAGGGTTAGAAGGTTTGATTAATATTCTCGATTCAGAAGGAGGATTTGGTTCTCTAGAAATGCAGGTTGTTACCCTCTCATGGTATTAGATTTCTGTTTGGTCAATATGCTTCCAGAAAGATTAAGTTGTAACATACTATGGTGCAGCATACTTAACTAGTGTTCAAATGAATTTCAGCTTCTTCCTGAGCAGGCAGCAAATCTCATGAATTTGACATCCAAAATTTCAGCTCCATCTGCAAGATCTCCGAAATCTGGTTTTCCTTTTCCTGGTTTTGAGAGCTACCCTGCGAATGCTGGATCTATCAAAATGTACGACACTGGAATGCCAAAAATTATTGTCTTATTTCCAAAAATTAGTATGCTTTCCATTCCAGGTTTCATAAATAAAGTCCTATTAAAGTATATAAATCTCACTAACACATGGATCCCACCGGTAAGAACTTCGATTTTAGGGGGTAAGATATTTGCTTATGGTCAAAGCTCCCATAAATCCATGTTAAAACAAAATAGCATATTCCAGTATGGCGAGTTTGATATTTTTTTTCTTCCCTAAAAATTGTGGAAAATATCAGTTTTATTACCTTCAATGACAGGTTAGAAGCTGCAATGCAGAGGCTAACAAATCTTTGCTCTGTGTTGAATGACATGGAGCCCATTTGTGTTCTGAACCATGTCTTTGTTCTGAGGGAGGTATGACTCTTATATATTGTTTATTCTCAAGTTTCCATTAGATAGGAACAGATCTGATAAACATTAATAACTCTCGGATAAAGTATTCGAACCAAAAGATCCATTAGATAATGAACTATTGATTCTAAGTCATCTGTGCTGACATGGTATGATTCTCTTGTTCTGTGGCACTGAAAAGTTTTATTTCGAAATTTCATTATGCCCTTGATTCAACCAGATCTGCCTGCTCTCGACCCTTTAAACATAAAGAAATAAAAGAAAAGAAGAAGACATCTCCTTTTAATAAAAAGTAAAAGATAAAAATAGGAACAGAAGGTAACTGACTTTTTTCCCTTTTTGTCCCCTTTGTTGCCTTACGAAGTAACCTCATCCTTTACTTTTCCTTCCTAGTCAGGCACCTTTCATTTCATTAGTTTAGTGATTGAATAAGACTTAATCAGATACACACTTCTCCCCCACTAACCCTCCACACCCCCTTCTGGTTAGAAATTAGATAGAAGGATTATCAACCCAAATAAAAAGGAGCAACCTTTAAGTAATATATCAGCGCTGAAAGACAATTTTTGTTAAAAGATTTGCACTGGCATCCATGTTTTGTCGAATAGAGATTTTTCGGATAAAATAAGAGATTTTAGAGTGAAAAAAGAATAAAAGGATGAGGCATCCCTGAGAAAGTAAACTAAAAAATCTATTATCAATGCAGATATTAGGTATCTTATTTGCAGATCTGTCAATCTGATGTCTTGGGAACAAAAACCAATGCTTCTGCAATCTCTCTAAAAGGAATTGATTTAAAAATTATGAAAATATTGTGGTTCAAAGGAATTATTATCATGTTGAAGAGGTAAATTTGCAGATTCAAAAGGTTGTGTATTACAAGACATTGCATAGAAGCCTGGCACAATGATAATAAGGAAAATAAAAAGGAATCCTTAAATTGAGCTCTTAGACAAATCTTAATAGTAATCGCAAATCAAGGGATAATGTCCTAAACAGAGAGATGTTTAATTTCCTAACCGCTAAAGTTGGTGCTTAGATATCAAACATGCCCAACTTGGATAAGTGATAAATAGGAAATCAATCTCTTTGAGCTGCCACTTGTTCTTGTTTCTTTTCCTTTTAGCGATTGATTTACATGCTCAACATAGTATGTGCTAGGATACCATGTTAGCAAAATGGTTGAAGAAAGAAGGCACGAACATAAATATTGTACTTTATTTTGTTGGCTGATAGACATTTTCCACATCAATAGTTACATCCATTGCCTACCTCGTGTGCCTATCTACCTGTCTGATGCTCTTAGCATACAGCTTATTGCAAAGGCTAGCCTCAGAAAACTGCAGCTCAAAGTAACCTTCAACATTGTTTCAGTATTGGCATTCTTCATTTTAGTTCTATACCTTGATAGAAATTTAAAATGTTAAATTCATGGAAAATGGAGTTAGGGGATTTCAAATAGCTAAGCAATATAACATTATTAGAAATAGGTTTTTTTGGCTGAGGTTTACTTTACAGACTTAGCATGTGATATTTTTTATGAAGTTGACCGTCAATAGTATATTCTCTTGCTTGGTCTGTTAAAAGGTATGCCATTCTGCAATCTCTTTTTTCCTAAAAATCCTGTAATTTCCATTGACAGTATATGAGAGAATGCATTCTTGGGAACTTCAAAAGGAGACTACTTGCTGTACTCAAAAGTGATAATGATCTTCAAAGGCCATCTGTTCTGGAATCACTGATTCGTAGGCATACTGCTATAGTCCATTTGGCTGAGCAACACATCAGTATGGACCTGACACTGGGTATCCGAGAAATCTTACTTTCTGAAACCTTTTCCGGTCCGGTTTCTTCTTTACACTTGTTTGAAAAGCCTGCCGAACAGAATACAGGATCTGCTGCTGAAGCTGTATGTAACTGGTATGTTGAGAACATTGTGAAGGATACATCTGGTGCTGGTATCCTCTTTGCTCCATTTCATAGATGCTTTAAAAGCACAAGGCCTGTTGGGGGTTATTTTGCCGAGTCTGTAACCGATATTAGGGAATTGAAGGCCTTCATTCGCATATTTGGTGGCTATGGAGTTGATCGATTGGACAAAATGATGAAAGAGCATACAGCTGCCCTTCTAAACTGTATTGACACTTCATTGCGTTCAAACCGTGAGAATCTGGAGGCAGTTGCTGGAAGTATGCATTCTGGTGATTGCATGGAGAGAGACACAAATATTAAGCAAATCATTGACATGGATACTATGATTGGGTTCTGTATTCAAGCAGGACAAGCAATTGCTTTTGATTGCCTTCTAGCAGAAGCTGCTGGCCTGGTGCTTGAAGAAGGTGCACCTTTAATACATTCATTACTAGCTGGGATTGCTAAGCATTTGCCTGAAGAAATACCTGAGAAGAAAGAGATTAGGAGGATGAAAAAGGTGGCTAACACCATGAGTGTATTAGATGATCATGACTCTGAGTGGATTAGGTCCATTTTGGAAGAGGTTGGTGGTGCAAGTGATGGTTCGTGGACCTTGTTGCCATATTTATTTGCCACTTTTATGACATCTAATATCTGGAACACTACAGCTTTCAACATTGACACAGGAGGCTTCAATAACAACATTCATTGCTTGGCCAGGTTTTCCATATTCCTGTCTATCTTAATCTGAGAAATAGAATGTCAGCCAAACTTAAGAAAGAGGACTAATCTTGCTTCTTGATCAGTTAGAGAACTTGAAACATGCACGTGCAATCTCAGTTCAAGTCCTATCTTGCCTGTCATGATGACAGGATAGCTCCATGAGTTGCAAATTTTTCTTAGCGTACTTATTGTTGCTCCTCCAAAGATGCTTTTATTTTTGAGTTATTAATTGAACGGGGCTACACATCTTTCAAAATTATTTTACTAGCATTTTGATTTAGTGAACTCACATGCTCACAGATAAAATCTTGAGCAGTGATTCGTTTTGGAATGCTGAGGAAGTTTAGGCAATGTGTCCATGGAGTATTACCAATTCTAGTACTAGTATATGAATAAGTTCTGAGTTTCACTCCCTCTAGAGTTTCTGGAATATCAGTTTGAAAACTATGTATTCGTTTCTACCATGGTATCATTGTTCTTCTGAAGATTTTGTTATAACTTTCTTCTTGTACATTATATGTGCTCATATGACTTCAATTGATTGTCTGCTAATTGCCAACCTATCTCAGCATCAAATTACATGCATAATGCATCTGTTTAAGGAATATATTTAAGCATTGGTTTCTTTCTGATTGCTTTGACATAATATGTATAAATATTCTTCTGGCAGGTGTATATGTGCAGTGATTGCAGGGAGTGAATTTGTTCGACTTGAGAGAGAGCATCATCAGAAACAGTCTTTTTCTAATGATCATGTTGACCAGACATTGAATCCTGAGGTGCAAAATCAATTTTCGGCCGAGTCAAACATAAAATCTGCAATGCAGCTTTTTGTCAAATTTTCAGCTGGAATTATTCTGGATTCTTGGACTGAAAGCAATAGGTAAGATAATTCCATATTTTGGGATATTAAAGACATATTATGGCTCATGTTCTGAAGTGTTAGGATCTGAAGTTATGGGAACTACCATATGAATAAGCAGAATGGTGTTACCTGAACCTGAGATGCCTAGATTAGACAACTTCCAGCAGCAAGATTTTATTCTGATGCGTATTATAATTACTGCTAAGCTCATCAAAGAGTCTTTCCAGCATCTTAAAGTAATACAGCAACAAGTAAACTCCATTAATTTTCTATTCTTCAGTGTCTACATCATCCAGCATTTAGCAAAAGTGGTTGCTATAGACATTAGAAGTAACCAAACCAACAATTTCAATCAAATTAACTTTTAAAGAGGAATATAAATGTATTTCATTACAGGGTTCTAAATGTAAAATTTCTTGAAAAAATGTTCTGTTGAAATACATCAGTGTCTGAATTACTTCGTGATGCCTCCTTTACATAATTTTTATTGTAAGCATCTAACTTTTGATATTCCTGTTTATTTGTTTTCTTGATGTAGGTCTGATCTAGTTGCAAAGCTGGTCTTCCTCGACCAGTTTTGTGAAATATCACCATATCTGTCAAGAAGTACCCTGGAAACTCATATCCCTTATGCCATCCTTCGTTCAATATACAGCCAGTATTATGGAAATTCTCCTTCTATGCCACTGGTGTTCTTAAGTGCATCGCCGCGCCATTCTCCCGCCACATTACTATCACACACATCTCCTGCAATGAGACCACGAGGCGACTCAACTCTGCAGTCAGGTGTAAATGATTCAGGGTACTTCAAGGCATCAACCACGCCTAGCCAAGACCGATTGTATGATGCAAGCAGTGCAAGCATAAGAAGCATTGACAGCAAGCACCGGAATGTTCGACGGTCTGGTCCACTAGACTACAGTTCTAGCCGTAAAGTAAAACATGTTGAAGGCTCATCTTCAGCAAGCACAGGTCCCAGTCCATTGCCAAGGTTTGCAGTGTCAAGATCTGGCCCTATATCCTACAAATAGAATCTTGGAGGTACATGGAGCAGAGGAATTTATGTATATCGATCTTCCTCTGAATGATGAATCATTATTTTAATATTTGCTGATATAAATTAACCCAATTTTGGCATTATATTTATATGCATACTGCAGGTTTTTCTTCGTAGAAAATGTACCATATGGGTTTTTGCATAACAGGGTCATTTTGGAATTTTAGTTCTCTCAAAGCAGGCTAAATGGAGTTAGCAAGCAGAATACAGTTGTTTGCACTCTATTTAACAACTCCATATGAGCCTTGGCAAGATCTAGGTTTTTGTCCTGGGATAGCAAAAAAGATTCCAAGGACAGGGCTTCATTTTTGTAATGGTGGGCAGAATTTTCTTGAGATGGGTTCTAAGACTTCTCAAGCTGTCCATATTTTAGGAACTACTGAGACTTCATGAGTTGCCAAAAACTATTGTCTTTTATTGGGATATGAAGCTTTTCAGTTGTTTCTGGCCAACTTTTTGAGATTGCTGAACACTTTATTTAATTGCCAAGGATAACACAGTAATTTTATTCAAGATAAATAAAACTTATTTCAAGATTGAACATCACAAGAGAGCAGGCAGAGGGGCTGGCGTTTTCACAAATTTGATATAGAAGACAAAGGTTGAAAGCGATCAAAAATAAAAGAGAATTTTAATAGTTTGTTTATTTTTATATACCTTGATGATGGTTCCAACAACCTTTATATTTATAAAATACAACTAACCTCCAGATAAACAATGATGTTAGCAACTATGCAAGTTCTGGATATCCAGAGTCATGATGCATGTCACATCACTCATGAGATCATTTAAGATAATTAAGTGGTTGCTTCACATATTTTAGAAAGGGAAAATGAGATCATTTAAGATAATTAAGAGGTTGCTTCACATGTTTTTGAAAGGGAAAATGATTGTTTCCTACTTTTAAGTTTGGTTCATGGTTTATTTTTTAAATAACGTTTTTTTAATTAATTTGATATTCAGATAATTTATGGAAGACTGAAATACTATCTATAGTTAAGTTTTTAATGTCAAAATGTTAATTCAGGGAGTAATTTCGTCCAGTCCCTTTTGCAAGAGACAAATAAAGAAAAATAAAAAATGACAATTTTAAAACCTGAAGTTTAAGTTAAAGTTACACTTAATACCTATAGTTTTTCTGTCAATTTTTTGACAAACATTCATGAAACATAATCCTCTGTTTTTCATGTTCTTCTCTAAAGGTTTTCTCCACAAAATCAAACCAATTTGTTGTTTCGTTTTCAAGAATTAATAGCATATCAATATTAGGGACTCACCCCACCCACCTTTTTTCTACTATATCATTATATATATACATGTATATAGTATTACTTATTTGATAAATTTTTACATTAACATCTTAAATTCTTGATGTTTAGAATTGGTTTTTTAACTTTATTTATTTATTTAGTCATTTTGAAATAAAAAAAAATCTCTTGTATTTGTTGGGATATAAATATGTGTATATATATTCTCAAAAAAATATTAATCTCTCAAGACAATTTAGTAAATTATGTAGAGGAAATTTTCAATGATGTTAACATTGAATTAATTATTAAAAATTTCCAAAATAAGAAGTCACAATAACAACTATATTGATTTATTGTAGGTTTAATGTATTATTAAACCCCTCACTTTGTCACAATAATATTATTGAGCCCTTGAAATTTTATTTTGATCCATTGAACCCTTAGCTTTGTCATAATCTGTCTATTAAACCCATAAATGTTGATTTTAAACAGTTAAAAACTTTGATTTGTCACAATCACATTATAAAACCCTTAACTGTTCTTTTAACCTATCGAGCTTTTAATATATCTCAAATTATTCATATAAATTCTTCAAATAATAAACTTACCCTACATTTTATCTTTTTAAACTTATCTTATTGTTGTCCTCACACGTGGAATAGTCTAAAGTAATACTTTTAATAACTTGACCAAATATCAAATTGAAAATTTTACTGGTTTATGTTTTAATTGTCCAATCTTAATTAAATTACAGTTGAAATGTAATTAATTATACACATTTTAACTAAAAATAAAAATTATATTTATTGTAGATAATAAATATTTATTAATAATTATTGTAACATGATAATTTTTAGTGTCTATAAACTGTAATGAGTAAAATTTATTTTTTTTTAACATTTATTTTAAGTAAAAAGGTATTTTTGAAATAATTAAATAAGTAATTCTACACTTTAACTGAAGTATGATCTAATATTAAAATAAATCTTTTATGATATCTATTGAAATTTAAACTAATTTGACTCTATTGTGTAATTAAAAAGTTTTATATGAATGGTTTGATATAGATCAAAGGTTCAATAGGGTAAAATACATGTTCCAGAACTTAATATGGTGATTATGACAATTTGAGAGGTATAATAGGATAAAATAAAAGTTTATGGCTCAATGTGATTGTTACGATAAGATGAGGAATTTAATAATATATTAATCCTAAAATCTTTATAAATTGTTTGTGAAGTATATAGAGAGTGATGTTTGTCGGCAAATAAAGGGTAAAAAACTAATCTCAAAGTTAGTAAATATTCAATCGGTCCACGGAGAGAAAGAAGCTAACCCGTGGGACTTATTTATTTTCTTCATCTCGTCATATGCCTTCAACCAAAGAGAATAAAAATCACATTTATTTTCTAATTTACTTCCCTCATCATATTCCTCTTGTTTTCTCTTCTACCAAATAAGCCTTTAGTCGATATACCATCATATTGTCCTCTCTCTCTATATATATATATTTATATAATTAAATTCTTTCATAAAAAATTATTTTTTTTTTCATATATTTTATAAATTAATTATAGGGTTACTTGATTAAATTTTTTTATCTTTTTTTTAAATAAAAAAAATACTGTTAACAGTTAACTTTGACCCTTAGATACTTAATTGAAACACTCCATAAGGTGTGCTCTGTATCACTTTATAGCATTTCGTGTATATATATTCTATAATATCAATTCATTTAAAAAATTAAGATTAATTAATTAATTTTTTAGTATTACATTTTATTATCTTTTTATATACATAAGCATAATAATTACTTTTTCACTCATAAGTTCTAATATTAAAATAAAATTTTTTTTTTTATCGTTGATGTAATATATAATTGTATCTTTAGTTTTACTCCCTTCGTCCAGTAAAGATCCAACTCCTGAAGCATTCTTTTGCTTATACACACTCTCAAAAAGAGAATGGATTTGATGCTTGATTCTTGATATACAATTGGAGGAGTGAAAAAGAATATATTTTTTTTTAAATGAATTTTTGTAGATGAAATAAATGTCTTAAGTTCGAATCTCACCAACGTCTTTTTAGATTTGATCTTATATACTCATACATATAGCGGCAGAGGGTCTAAAAAAAGAAAGTATAATTTTGACTTAATTAAAAATTAAAAAGTGCATTTCGCCTTCTTATAATTTATTACTCTATCCTTATTATTATAATTAAAAATGTAACATATAGTTAGTGGTTGTGAACTTAAATTATGAAGATGATTTATAGCACTTTTATCTATTTATTTTAAAAAACAAGACACTTAATTCTCTAACAAACAAAAATAAAAATAGTAACATTCAAATATGAAGGAATAAAATAATTTTTATATATAATCTCAATCAGTTTTCTCTCTTAATTCAAAATTCATTATATGTTTATCTGGTAATATAACTTTGTTATACAACATTATTAACCATATTAAATTAAACTAATTTTAAAGATGTTGAAATAAAAATTGATTAATAGCCTCAAGGAGAAAAAATAATTCTATAGACAAACCGCAGTAACTATTTATAGAACCTACTTACTATTTATGGAAATGGCAGTAAATGTGTGCAGCTAATAATTAATGCCGACGGCATATTTAAGGACGAAACAGGAGAGGCAATCCCCCTCCACCGCTACCTCTCTGTCCGCACCATCTGAAAACTCACTGTTGCGAATTTATTTTCTTATCCTTTATATTTAACAAAAATATTTATAGTTTATTAATTTCAATAAATTTAATCATACTAATTTAAAATTTTAACTAATATAATTTATTATATATCTTTTTAAATAATACTTTTAAAATAAAATTTATCCGGTGGTGTGGCATGTTAAGGATATGAAAAGTAATAAAAAAATTAATATTTTTTTAGCTTTGAAAGCTTATTATATATAAGATTTATTTAAATTATATTTAATAAATTTAAATTTTAAATTGATTATTTAGGTATTTCAATTAAAAATATTATTGTTATTATATTATAAAAAGTAAAAATTTGAAGATTCTTTTAAAAACAAAATACAAAGATTCTTTTCCGAGAAATTTGTTTGAATTATATTTTAGTTTATTGCAAAGATATGAAGGTTCTTCAAATTATCTTTTGATATTTAGTTACTTTTTTTAATATTTTTTTAAATACAAAAAATTAAAGTTATATTGTAAATTCATTTAAAATTTGGAAAGTAGAGAATATTTATATTGTAAATATATTAAAAACCAATTTTAATACTATATAATAATTTTTTATCTGAAAAATATTCTTTAAAACTGCGTAACAGGAGCGGTAGTTGATGATCTCAGCTAAGGAACATCTTCCTATTTACGAAGGAGAAAAAGGATAAAGAAAGGAAAAGGACTGAATTGACATAATTAACAATGAATAATGCGCTACACTACAACACTAAAAGGGATCAATAAAAAGAAAAATAATAAAAATGCAAAGACAAAGATGTGGAATGTGCTACGTGTCACCATTGGAGAAATTGAGTTCAGAGATGGAACTTAGACCGAAAAGATAAGTGTTAGCTTAGCAGCAGCAATAAACGAACTTTAAAAGAAAATGATGTCGCTGAACTGGAGTGTGCTTTGAAAGTGAATAGAGTCAAATCGGCCACCTGGCTCGGTTTAGGTTGAACAATCTGACGTATCATTAAAAAAAATAAATATTTATAAGATTTAATATAGTATAAAATATATTAAAATGTAATAATAAGTTACGTATATCAATTTTATTAATATAATAAAAGATTTGAAGCAACTGGCATGTTTCCTCCATATATTTTAAAAATAAAATTAATAAATGTGCACGTGATTATTACTCCATGCCGTTAATTTATGATAAGTATTTTTTTTACTAAATTATTTGTTCAAAAAATAATTGTCAACATTCAATAACTCCTTATTTATCATATTCTCAATAAATTATATGATAAGGATTTAGTTTGATTAAAATAATCTAAAATTTCACTAGTTTGTATTTTAATTTTTTATTTTTTTAAATTAAATGTTTTATTCATTAA
>JAWZTD010000004.1:38698-54479 GCA_035221335.1 Echites panduratus | reverse complement strand
TACGCAGATCTCCATTCTTCTACCCGACAATCACGAGCTGGGAACGAAGTAGACTCCAAAGGATATTTGCATCATCAATATTTGACTTGCTAAATTCAATATAAATTATAGATGTAAAAACCTTTATAAGTCTCTAGAAGTTTAGACATTATTCCCCAACACAATAAATTACATGAATTAAACAATAAAGCATAAAATAATACTCCCTCCATCCACAATTAAATGTTTCATTCAGATCTTCACAAATATTAAGAAAAAAATTTTAATTTATTTCATTTTTAATATTTCATTGTCGGTGTCAATCCACTGTTCAAAAGGGGGTAAAACCTTTGCCCCCCAGTGGTCCCCAGGGAATCTTGTAGTGGAATATAGCTGGTAGTCTTTGTCGGGGTTCCGCAGGTCATTAGAAATTGGGCAGAAAGAAACCTATTCATAAAATTATAATTATTTTGAGGAATAAAATATTTTCAAAATAAAAATAAAAACATTTAATTTTAAACCAAATAAGTTTACAAATCTAATACTAAATAAATAACTTTAGATTTTCATTCCTATATAACATTCTTCTTAATCCCCTAGAAACTCTCATCCTCGAATACATTTCAATATATTCAAAAGTCAATAACCCTTAAAAATGTTATCTTTTCTCCATCACTCATTACCAATAATACCCTTTAATTAAAACATTATTGAATTTTTTCATCAAACCCTCTAATTCAAAAAATTATTAAACTATAATTTTCAAACCTTTTATCATGGTGGTGATGAAAAAAGATAATAATAATGATTGCTTTCACAATGATTTAAAGGTTTGTCTCTTATATAAAGTTTATTATAAAAATACAAGTAACTCACAAAATAAAAAGTTGAGAACGTGTTAAAATCTTATATTGGTAATGCTACGAAAATATTACTAAGAGTGAAAAGATATTTCAATATTTCATTCAACCTTTTCTTCTATTTATCACATTTAATATCACCTACTATTATAATTACATTTGTAATTAAGTTACATGACCAAGAATTGATAGTGAAAGTTAGAAACTATTATGGTGGAGAAGATCCATGGACGTTCACTACTCATATGATTTATAACATATCTTATATTTAAAAAGAAAATTTCAAGACTCAAAATTTAAAAATTCTATTTATATAATTTTATTCTTTTCACGAGGCTTTACCCCCGAGGGGTGTTATTAGGATTTAAACTCGAGATCTATGATATGCTCGCTTGTTACTCTACCCACTGAAATGTTTCCGAAGAGATCCTTCTAACCCTATTACAAGTTATTGTTAATAGTTTAGTGATTATTTTATTCTTTTTTTCTAATATTACTCGTGCTCCTTTCTATCTTTTATTCTTGATATTCTTTTCAATAAAATTATTTTAGGAAAAAAAAAATCTCTACCTTGATATAAAATGACTACGATTGACTTATAATTAGAGAAGAAAAAAGTACTTTAACTTATATAAAAAATTAATAAGTACATTTGATTTGTTAATAAAGTGAATATAATAGATACATTTATTCTAATTAAGTAAATTTTTACCTTATATTGTACTTTCTCCATCGCTACTTATGAATCATTTGAATCAACTTTTTTTTATCACTAAATATGAGTAATTGTTTATTTTATTACTTTTTCCATCACTATTTAAAAGTTACTAAATGTCATTCTGTCAAAATTAAAGAAATATATATTTTTTTCCTTAAAATATTTTTGTTTATGATTATAATCAAACTAACAATACTATATAAAGAAAAAAAAAGGGAGAGATAATATTGTAAAAAATTAATAAAATACCTAATAAACTAATTGACAATAACTTATATTTAATGATAAGAAAAATTAGTTCAAATAATTTATAAATAGATATTTTATTAATGTTTAATTATATTATCCTTTTTTTTCTATTTTTTAATAAATATTGTTAATTTGATTATAATTTTTCTTAATTTTGATAAAATAATAATTACTGGACTAGATTTTAATAAAAGTATTATTATGATATGGTAGTCCTCGAACGGCGTCGCACCTTGGCAATGTTGCTCAACAATCTCCTGGGACGATGGTCAGGCTTCGTCACTTATGTCCAGTATACTTGAATTTTGAAAACTTCTATTCTCTTTCTCTCACCATTTTCAAAATTTCTTTCGACCTATAGAGTATAGACATACCTATCGATACATACATACCCGTTACTGTGTGTGTCTGTGTGTTCACATTCACTCACAATTGCAGTGATACATTCGCTCAGGTTAGGAGCTATGGAAGCAATACTTATAGATTGTGTACAGAACAGTTTACGGCACTTTATGTACCGGAATGCAATTTTCATGTGCGAACGTCTCTGCGCTGAATTCCCATCTGAGGTACCGTATACAAATTTCTTCTCCTTTACTATGAATTTGGTTGGTACTTCATCAGTGCAGTGCCTAAAGATTTACATGTAGTACAATTTTTTTTTGATTACTTGAATATTTGCTTTTCTTTTCGTGTAATTTCGAGATTATGGATGGTTGTGTGTTGATTTTACATTTAAAAAAAAATTTATTTTTTATTTTTTATAAATGTAGGGTTTTGTCTATGTGGCTTTTCTAGGGTTTGTTTGTTTCTAGTGTTTTGAAAGTTGTTTTCTTTAAGGTATTAATGCTGCATATTGCAATGAGAAAATTAATTCATTAGGTATTAAACTTGGATTGTTTGGCTCAATATGTTACTGTCTTTTCACCATTGGACAAAAATCGGAAGAAACCTGAGTTATTTGTCTTCTTTTTATTTTTATTTTTTCCCTTAAAAGTAGATTATGGGTAGTTTGTTGGGTGATAATAAAACGCAGAGGCTCTGATTTTCTCTTTTAGGGGAAAGTGCTTACACCTGTTTAGGGTAGTCGTTTAATTTTGCATTTCACAGTCGTGCTCCAGAGCTTGGGGGGTTTGAGGTTGCTAAAAGATAAGGATAGTTGAGTGGATCAGCCTCAAGTGTAAAGGTTTTTAGTAGCGGAGAAGGAAGTATGAGGTTGGCTTTGTGCTTTCATGTTGATAATCAAGAGTTATGGGGCAAGAGATAAATGACTATAGATAACCTTTTTTTTGGGTGAAAGGAAAAGAGTAAAGAGGCAACCTGGGTAGCAGATGACCTTTTTATGGTCATTTAATTGATTATGAGTCTAACTATAAGAATGTATCAAGAAAGTGCAATTCATACTGAGTTTTGCACAATTGATCTCTGTCAAGGGATTAGTATCAAGTACTTACTACTTTTCTTGTCAGAATAAGGCTTAATCAGTGTATTCTATGTGAAGTTTCTTGTTATATGTTGTTTATAGTTTCATGGATGAAACTGTGCACCAATTAATGGTTCAGGAGCAAAGCAGCTGAACTTAGACAAATTGGCCGGAAGCTTCTGTAGATTCTTTCAATATAAAATATTTTTCTATTTTGTATGTTGAAATGGGTGGGACGAACAACCAGAATTGCTAGACAATTGTTCATTTCATGTTATCTTCTTTGATATCAATTTGCTGTTCTTCAAAATGAATCTGCAGATGTTTCCCTAATAAGAGAATGAATTTGAGAGGAGACATAGTGGTGAAAATAATGAGTATTATCTTGTGAAGGAGTCCCTTTATCTTTTGATTCTTATGAATTAATTTATTCCATTTTTTCTTTCTTTAACAACTGCATGACACTTTCATGAACTCTGTCAAATGCAGACAAATATCCAGCTACTAGCTAGCTGCTACTTGCAGAACAATCAGGCGTATTCTGCATATCATATCTTAAAGGGTATGTACAACTGCTTTGTTTATCTGTTTTTCATTTTGACCAAATAACATTAGTAATTTGAGCCATTCCTTTTTCTCCTTTGCATGTCCTCTCCTGACCTATGTTTTCTTATTTTATGCTTTTGTCATCAAGTTTGATTGTCATTTCAATCCTCTTATTCTTCTTCTATGTCTCCTGAAGGAAACCAGTTGCCTCAATCTCGCTATTTGTTTGCACTATCATGCTTTCAGATGGATCTTCTCAGAGAGGGAGAACTGGCTATGTGCCCAACTAATGAGTCAATTGCAGAGGTAGTACACTGATCCATTCCACTGTAAAATTATTTATGTAGAATTTGGAGTCTTAGCTGTAAATCTTTTATTGTTTTAACGATGAGAAAAGCCATAAGATAAAACAAATGTTGAATGGTCAGACTTTAGGCTTGTGTATCCCTATGAAGAGTTTGAAAAAGAAAGATGAATAATAGTGAAAAGCTTTTCATTTGTGATTGTTTACTCTCTCTGTCCCCCCTTTTTTGACCTACTTGCTATCTTCGCACATCAGAAAATGTTTCATACTTTATACAACTGAAAAGGTTTTATTTCCACCAAATAGTTTATCCCTATCACATGGTTATTTTTTTTATCTTTATATTTGACGTAAATTACTTACTAGCCTTCATTCCTACCTTTTGTTACTTTATTATTACTACAGTATAATTTTAACTTTTGCTAACATCCCACGTTGAGTCAATCTCTATTAAAAGTACTAAAGTATAAACATGTATAGAGTTTGATTCTTGAATTGAGAAAAGGAAAGAGAATAAACGATTGTCAAGATTCCAAGTATAATTGCTAATAAAGAAGAATAATTTGAGGAAAAAAAAAGGTCATAAGACGTAAAGAACACTTTTTCATGAGATGTAGAAGGAGTGCCTTTGGAGATCCTTCCCATAAAGAATTTTGTACACTCCTGAAGGGCAGAGTATGAAGATATTTTGAATTGAAATACAGTTGCCAACATTGATACTCTTCTTTGTATCGAGCATATGCCACTAGAAATTAGATATTAGTATAAATTATCTTGTGTTTTAATCTTTATTTAAACATATGTATTTGCTTCTTTCTCTGTTTGATTTCTGCTCATTATATGTTATGATGAGAACAGAAGATCTTCATACTTCCAATTTTTTATAAGAACTTAATTTAGCAGATAGTTTTTCATCAAGCCTTTTAACTTATGATTTTTCTTTTTCATGCTATTTGCAGGTTCCAAATGGTGCAGCTGGTCATTACCTTCTTGGGCTCATTTACAGGTTTCTGGTTCATTTCCTCCCTCCCCTGGATGACATATTTGACATGAACTTTAAATTCGGCATTCTTTATTTTGTTGCTATTGCTTATTAAGTAAAGTTAACTGCTGACCGGGACACAGATTTAACCATGTGGTCATTGATTAAGGTTTTATGTTTTTTTTCTATAAATTTTTATAATCAAAATTTCTTTTTCACTGAATAAAGCAAATCCATATTTTAGATGTGAATTGTAATCATCCTCAGTTCTTCTTGTAAATGTTCCAGTTTATTTTTAAGATGTCATCTCTAGATACATGGTGTAATGTCCATTTTTCTGGTGAATATGATCTTGAATTTGCACTTTTTTTTATCTCTTATGCGAGTGTTGAAAATGCATGCTCTGAAAAGTTTATGAAAAGGTAGTTACGTCAAGTTCAATTATCTTATCCTCTCTGCAAAAAGGAAATGAAGAATAGGCTAGATGTAAATTTTAATATCTTTTAAATGAATAAATTTTGTGTTCAAGGAAGCTGACAGGTGGTTGTTGAATTTAACTATTAAAATTATTGTAAAATGGTCGGACTTCTGATTCCTGTATATTTTGGATCTTCCCCTATTTTCTCATTCTTTGTTATCAAAAGTTTCCCACATATTTTGTACCTCCAAAATTCTCATTCACTTCAAATTTTAAATCTTCTTCCAGCACCTGAAGTATTATTAATTTGCTCTTAGTGCATTGCCTTAATTTTCTGATATGAAAAAATATCAGCTGTCTTTTGTGGTAATGATGTATAGTTATGAGAATATATTTAATTCTATTTCCTGATGATTCTCTTTTTCTGCATGAACCTCTTGTTTTGGTTCATTTTTTGAATGGTTTTTGTTTTGATAAACTTCAGGTATACAGATAGACGAAAAAGTGCTGTTCATCACTTCAATCAGGCTTTGTCATTGGATCCCTTACTCTGGGCTGCTTATGAGGAACTCTGCGCATTAGGTTTGTATCAGGAATATTAACAGACATTGCAGGCTAAGCTTACACGGTACTTCTTATGCTTATATGGGTTTTCTTCGTCTTCAGAACCTCAACATACCTGAATAATTTTGTTGACACTCTTGGTTCATATTTACCTCGCCTTCAATTTTATCATGTTTTATATGTGTTTTAATACTTGATATTATTTAGAATTCACTTTCTAATGTTCTATGGTATGTCTCCTACCAGATAGACTGACTTTCCTTGTGGTTCACTTGGTTATAGCATGATTATTGATGTCAATTTAAACAGTGCATCACATTTTAGGGAAGGAATCAACTGGAAAATAATTTTGTGCAGTACATGCTATTTTGGAGAACACAGGAAATTAACCCTCTATATTTCTAAGTAGGAGAGAGTTTTTATGATTTGGTAAGTAAGGTTCCTCCTGAAAGCTGTTAATACCAATAAGTCACTACTCATTTTAGTGAAATACTGATATGTGACACTTATTTATGGGGATGGAATGTAGCAGAAGGGGTTGTTGCCACCCAAGAATTCTGGCATCGCCTAAATTTACCCTTCACCCACCCCATTTTTTTCATATTTCAGAAGTTACAACTTATAACTTTGTGTAGTTCTTCCCCTCCCCTTGCCTGAAAAAAATTGGGGAAAAAAATACAGGAAAATAAACGGAAAAAGAAAAAAATCTCTCTTGCTTTCCTGGCTTGGTCGTATGAGGCAAGAACAAGAGAGAAAACCTACAAGGTTTTAGGTCCCATTTAAATATGAACTTCAGTTGTCTGACAAGGCTTGGCCAGGTTTAGCTTTGTGATTGATGGAAGTCCTTTTGAGTTGAAATAATAAGTAAAAGAGTATCCCCTTCATGCCAATCTTTCTGTTTTAATCATTTTCATTATGAGTTGGAGTGCAATTGTGCATAACAAGACTACAAATGTCTAGTCACTATTCTTCTTCTTATTAACTAAGTAGCCATGTTGCTGATTGATGTGATTTTTGCTCATTGCTGTAGTACTTGTAGTTTCATATTTTGACTGAGAGTCTGAGACTTTGTCTTTTTCCTTCTATAGGTGTTGCTGAAGATGCTGCAACAGTTTTTGGTGATGCTGCTTATCTTTGTATTCAGAAGCAGCAGTTATCTCATGGATTAGTTTCCAAAAGCTTGCATACATCAACTGAAGATCATGGTGTGGCAACTGGCAAAAGTTTAGGATCAGAAGACGCAAGTCCAAGGCATTTCAAACATATCCATGGAAATCATCAACGGGATATTTCTGGGCACTATCATGGCCTTCCACTTTCTGGTGGAAATGGTAGTCAGCCTTCAAATGGTGGTCCTGCTTCTGTTTCTTTTTTTAATACCCCATCACCAATGGCCACACAGGTATAAAAGCACCATGGTTTCTTTAAACATATCAACGCAAGTAATTTGACTTTCACTTCTAGCCTTTCACGTATTGTTCCTGAAGACTTTGCTTGTGATTTAGTATTTCAAGCATATCTAATTTGATATGGTATTATAATAACTCCCATTGGAACCTACTTTGGCTATTGTCATCTCACTACCATTTATCGTAAAAGAGCAAGGAAATTCTTTCGCATTTCTGATGTTGCACAGAAATGAAAAAATTGGAGTCTGTATGAACTCATCTTTGACACATCAGCGCTAGCAATATCAGTTTCTACGTCCAGCTTCTAGCATTCACCATTTTGTACTTGAAGATTTAGTATTTCAAGCATATCTAATTTGTTTAAGTATCAAGATAATTCTGATCGGGAGCTTCTTATACCTATTGTCATCTCATTTTCCCACTCCACTTTTTCATATTTTTGCAAAATCAGAAATGCCTCAGAATTTCGTTGTTCGTTCTATATAAATGGTAATTTACTTACTAGGAGATTTCTTTCCGATCAATCTGGTGTTGTTTTCCACAAATTGCATGTTTCATGGTCTTTTGTGTTTTAGAGTCCTGGTTGTGGAGTTTTTGCTCTTCAGACAGCTTGCTAAGGAGTGTAATGGTTCTATTTCTACTGCCTGCCACAAAGACTGAAGAGAAAGGGAACCACCTCATGATTAGTACAGAATATGCCACGTGTAAAACCTAAACCACCATCTGAGGAGAATGATAAAACTAGGAACTTCCATTTGTGTCTTTACCACATTTTACTGAAAAGGAGATGCAAATCCCAGGTCTCAACTGTTAATTCTTGCTCCCTGCTTGGTTCTAGGTTTTACTTAGTGTAGGGAGCATGGTTGAAGAGTAATGGCTTTTACTTCCCTGATGTCCATATTATCCATTTGACTCTTTTAGTTAATTAGCTGTAAATACTGTTCCCACGGTGTGAGTTAACTGAAATCTTTCTTCTTCATCATTTTTCATTTTAATTGTTTGTTCTATTTTGTTTTTAGATTTTTGCTTGCTATGGAAGAGTTATGTGTAGTCATTCCTTAGTTTTTATTACAATTTATGTGGCCATCATCATCAATATCTTGCAGCTTTCTGGTGTTGCTCCACCTCCTATATGCAGAAATGTGCAAATGAATGGCCCAAACCCATGTCCACCGAGCATTGATAATTCACCAAGATCAATTGTGAACTCTACAATTCAGGCCCCAAAGAGAAAAGTTGTTGATGAAGGCAAACTGAGAAAGGTTAGAAGACTTTGGTTGCGTCTTATTTGATTTTTTGTTTTTGATGTGTTGAATGATATGCAGCACATGTATTCATTCCATGTGCTCTTTTCTTGTAATTTTCACATAAAGAACTAAAAATTTGATTGAAAGTGATAAGTACTATCACCATACTGTATATAAGAAAGGTAGAAATGTTGCAAAATTACATGAAATTTTATTTGACCAAAATCATCTTACCAAACAAAAAAATTATGAAGAAAAAGAAGAAAATTTGTGAGGCTAGAATATGGAATTTCAAAAAGCAGATACAAACTTTGATACTTTTCTGAGTTGCTGGGGCTTTCTCAAAACAGCTTAAAAAATTGCTTTGGGAAAAAACCTTTTAGATAATAATATATCATTTGCAGCACCAATGAGCAAAAGTTTTTTTTTAAGAGTACCTCTGGTGTAGGTTTTGCAGAAGCTAAAACCTGGCTTTTTTGAGCAATTGAGAACATGGCTGTGTGTTTGTTTTTTTTTTGTCAATGAAAATTATTTTATTTTCTCTATAGTTTGTTGTGTTTCTGTATTACCTAGTATACTGTCTCTTTCTATCTACAAAGTTGCACTGTCTCAAAGTGCATTGATTGGTATTTTTTTTTTTGTTGAAACTTGAAAGGTTTTTAGTTGATTTTGCACAAGGGTGTCCATTATATTTTAAGACTATGCTAAACGACACTATGCTGTCTACGTGAGTGTAACTTTGAAGCATGATAATGCACTTAAAGAAGGATTACCTTTTTTTTCCCTAGATAGCAATTAAGATTTGACACTAAAAGGACTCTTTGTCTGTTGGAATGGACATGGACATTTCATGTGTTGAGTAGATGAGCCAATCATGTGATGTACACCTTGGCATATGTTCTTGACTGAACTAATCTGGATAGCGAACTTTTTTATCTTAGAATGAGAAAAGATTTATTTTAGTTTCTTGGGAAGCTGTTGATTGTAAGATTGATGATTGAGTGTTCTCTAATGTTATATGATGTTTGAATGTTATTACTCTTCATCCTTGTACACAAGCTTTTGATGACGAACTTTCATACTTTTTGTGCAACCTGGATTAGATCTCCATACCTTGGATCTCAATGTCATTATCAGATTCTGTGGAAACTTTTATTTTTAATAATTATCTTTAGGAAGGTCTGAATCTGTGAAAGTTTGGTGCGAGGTACATCTGTTCTAGTTTGGAATTCAGTAGTTATAGGTCTTCTTTTTGTCTTGATGCTGAGGCCATTGGCGTATGCTTTGTCCCCTTCCCGCTTCTTGTAATTATCTAAAGTTATCTGTCATCTTATACTTGACCTTGCTTGTTAGGGTGATCGTTGTGTCATATTAATGCTTTGTGTTTACTATCTCTGTTTGGCATTTGTGTTAGTGAACATTTCTATTTTTTCTCCTGAAGTGACTTGATTGTATTTCTGTTAAGGTATCAGGAAGGTTGTTTTCTGATTCAGGTGCTCGACGGAGCACCAGGCTTGCTGGAGAGTCCGTGGCCAACGCTAATCTGAATATGCCTTCCGTATCAGGAAATGGAACTAGCCACTCCTCAAAATACGCTGCCAGTTCTAAATTGAGTAATGCATCATTGCGTATGGTGACACTTCGTAGGGGACAGTCCTGGGCAAATGAAAATTTAGATGAAGGTGATAAACCTCATAACAAAGTTCCTAAACCAATGTGAACCTGTCCTGTGTTTTGAGTTCTGCTCCGACCAGTCAGTGGGTACTGTAGGAAGGAAAAATAAATCTCAGGAATTTCAGTTGTTTGGTTTGCACATATTCTGAATGAATTTTGAATTACGGAGCTTCACTAGTAATTGGTGCAGAAAATAGTAAAGATGTGGTTTTCTATTTAGTGATCACGTGTTGATGGGACAAATAGATTAGTAGGTTTGAATTTCCTATGAGCCTGTGATTGAATATAGTGAGAAATGCTGTTTGAGCCTGGGCCTTCTCAATTTGCAAAGGTCTCTGGGTCACTCACAATCCTCTGAAAAAACCTAGAGTTTGTATTAAATGCCTCTTATTCTGTAAAAGAACATTCCTTTTTCTGATTGTCTACTTCGAAGAAGCTTTATTACTTCCAATTTTATTGAGTGTACCGACATCGTACATCTGCCGTACTGGTTTTCTAATAGATGTCTTACTCCTTTGTTTTGCTTAACTTCTGTTTTTAAAAGAACTTGCCAATCAATATTTATTGCCACTATTCTCTCTCTCTTTTTTTTTTTTTTTTTTGATGCTTATGAAGAAGCTAAAAGAATTTATTTTGCTCTTGCAGCAAATAAGCATGATACTTGTGATGACTCTCATTGCAACAATACTTCCTGTTCATCTTCTACTGGTGAATTCCGAGGTCTTGAGCGAGAAATCTCTGCAATATCTGACACTGGAGCTGGCACTGGCAGCTCAAAGGTGACAACTGGTGCTTCAGAGTTGTTGGTTCTCTTGCGAGTTCTTGGGGAAGGCCTCCGACTCTCCTGTATATACAAAAGCCAGGTACTATGCCAATGTCTTAAATAAATAAAATCTGTTTCCAACTTCATGATGCTCAAGTAATTTGTGTGATCGTCTTGGAACAGGATGCATTGGATGCTTATGTTAAACTACCTCACAAACATTATAATACAGGTTGGGTGCTTTCACAGGTGAGTTGCTTAGCTGATGGAGAAGTATTGTCTCATGGATCTTGAAATATGCATCCATCAGTCCAGACAACTGATTCACATTTTCCCATCATTTCATACTTTCAAGATTATTCATGTAGAGGGTTCTGTATTTAGTGCCTAGAATATTTTGTCAGAATTTGTATTTCCATATCGGCACTGACAAGTCAGGGTTCCCTCTCTCAACATGTAGAAATTTTAATTGTTTCTTTATGTAACATTCATGTTTCTTGTAACTCTCTGGTTATATATTTCTTTAACTTTAGTGTACATATATTGTAAAAGAAGATTATCCAGATGTACTTCATTTTTATCATTCAATTAGGAAATACTTGTATGAATCTTGTCTTCTCTGTTATTATGTCATCTAGTACCGTATGGTTTATCTGTTGAGCTATTTTTTACCTTATATTGCAGTTTTAATTATATCTATATCTGAAAATAAAAGTTACATATGAATGATTTGCAGGTTGGGAAAACATACTTTGAAATGGTTGATTATTTAGAAGCAGATCGTGCTTTCAGTCTTGCTCGTTTGGCCTGTCCTTATAATTTGGAAGGAATGGACATATACTCTACAGTATTGTATGTGAGTTCTGAGATCTAGAGATTGCATTATTTTTAGTTTTATCATCAAAACATCAGCATGCTGTCCAATTTATGTCAAGACAAATGATGATTCAAAGTTATTTAAGTTAGAATGCCTCCTTCGGCTTGAAATAATTTTGGCTTTAAATGTGTCTTCTTGACATTTATGATTGAATCGTCTGTTCTGTTATTAAATGCAAGTATAACTATTTAATTGCCAAAGTTTGTAACATCCAAAAGTTCTAAGATCATTGACTTTAATTAGAGAAAAGAGAATTTGATTTGGGATGTTAACATGCTCATCTTTTACTCTAAAGTTATGCTTATCTTTTGTTAATTATATGCGGTGCTCATCATTCATTGCTTTTCGGTCTATCTTGCATTTAATAAAATTTACTTCTTGTGATTTGTTTCAGCACCTGAAAGAGGATATGAAGTTGAGTTATCTTGCTCAAGAACTGATATCAACTGATCGCTTAGCTACTCAATCATGGTATATTTCATACACATTATTATGTTAAATATATGAAGTTTTATTTCATGCTGTTACTTAATGTGTTAGTGCAATACTTTTTAACCTTTCTTTTCCTATACCATATGATTCTTTGATATTTTCTGTCAGTGTTTAATTTGTTGCAGCTGAATAATTAATTCTCAATATTGCTGTGTGAATTTGAAGGTACTGTTAGGATGCCTCCAAGACAAGTCTGCTCTGTGCTCTGTACACATTGTACCTATCCCTCTTCCAATGCAAAAAATGTTTTTATAAACATTACAAAGAATTTTCTTGGCAATGAAGAGTGGTTTTACTGCAATTTCCTCATTAACAAACAGTTATGAATTGTTGTAGCACCTTAGAATCTGGTTTCAAATGATTCTGTAGAATTTGAGCAACTTCTTGTTGTACAAAGCTTTTCAAGTACATTGATTTCCCTTCCTCAGACAAGAGAAATGTATCTCATATGTTTTGTGGGATTCTGGAGTCCATATAGTTAGATTATCTCTTGGCTATTTTGTGTTTTTTCACTGTTGCTTTGTTGTATTGCTTTCATAGTTTTCTTCACATTATTTTTGTTGCAATCATGATAACATGATTCTGCTTCTGGGACCTTTATCTGCTCAGTATATGTCACTCCTAATACAAAGATGGAAGAATTTGGGTAATACCGAAGTGTAAAATTAACTATTTAATTAATTAAACATTCTTACCTGAGTTTTGCCATTTGGTTATGGCAGGTGTGCAATGGGAAACTGCTATAGTTTACAAAAAGACCATGAAGCAGCACTTAAAAACTTCCAGAGAGCAGTGCAACTAAATTCAAGATTTGCTTATGCACACACCCTCTGTGGTCACGAGTATGGCTAATTTTCTTTCTCTGGCAAAGCATGAATGAATTATTAAAATTGGTCTTGTTTGTGATAATTGGTTATAAATCTTGATTTTTACTGGAGATCTCTTTATCTTGTTTAGATATGTGGCATTAGAGGATTTTGAGAATGGTATAAAGAGTTACCAGAATGCACTTCGGGTTGATGCCCGGCATTATAATGCCTGGTATGGTCTTGGAATGGTTTACTTCCGACAAGAGAAGTTTGAGTTTTCAGAGCATCACTTCCGAGTGGCATTTCAAATCAATCCTCGTTCTTCTGTCATAATGTCATATCTTGGAACAGCTTTACATGCTCTGAAGGTTAGATTACTTCAGAAATTTTATTTTTCATTTTGTTGTGTGTGTAATCAATTGATAGATCTTAAATTTGGCAGAGAAATAAGGAAGCACTGGAGATGATGGAGAGGGCCATCATTGCAGATAAGAAAAATCCTCTCCCATTGTATCAGAAAGCTAATATTCTTTTGAGTACGGAGAATTTGAATGGTGCATTAGAAGTTTTGGAGGAGCTCAAGGAATATGCCCCTAGGGAAAGCAGTGTGTATGCCTTAATGGGTAGGATATATAAAAGGCTCAATATGTATGACAAGGCCATGCTTCATTTTGGACTCAGTTTAGATCTGAAACCATCAGCAACTGATGTTGCAGCTATCAAGGTAGTTGTCTAGCTTCTTCTCAATTTCTACATCTGTTAGGTAATATAAATACAGGAGTTAATTGAAATATTCCTTATTTTGCTAGAATTCACTTCTGAGCACGCGTACGTTTGAGTTTCATTTGCATTCATGATAATAAATGAAATTGAGATAGAGATCAATAGCTAGTTTGTGATGGTGGGAAAAGGAAACTATTGAAGGAGATGCAAGGATAAAGTCAAGAAACTTTCTCTGGTTCTGTTTTTTTATGAGAAATTGAGTGAAATTTGTTTTAGTAAGCTTATTTATAAGTGGATCCCTTGTTTAAAGTTTTGAGACAAACTTGGTAGTACTTTAGGGATACAATGCATTTCTGTTCACTTTCCACTAGAATATTTTGGATATTTTAGGCCCATTTTTCCTCCCGTGTCTTCACTTTTACCTCCAAATCACAGTAGTCAAAGGATGTAACCATAATTATCAGTAAGAATTTGTTGGGTCAGAATCAATAGATTCTTATTGTACTTGCTAGAAGAAGTTGATTGGTAGGTCAGATGGAAGTGTTTGAACAATGTCCTAGATTAAAAATGAGTTAGGTCCAGGACTTGGCTAAAGCATCTGATGTCCTAGATTGTACTTGCTAGACCATTTGTTTACTTGCATTTTTTATCTTTCTGGGCAACTAATTATTCTTGTAAAATCTCATCCCATTATATCTTGTACAGGCCGCAATTGAAAAGTTGCATGTACCAGATGAGATAGAGGACAACTTGTGAAGTATTTAATGTGTAGTTCAGAAGCAGAAACTCCTGCTGAATTTAATTGACTGGCTAAGCAACAAAAGATCCGCTGCCTAAGCCATGTCATTTCAAAAGGAAACCTCTCAAAATCGGTAAACTTGTAGCTCATGTAACTCAGTTTTGTAGGTTTTCCCCCCTTGAAGTTGACACTTAGAATCTCTTGTATGAACACAAAGCCTTAACGCCAAAAGGGTGTAGCAGTAGCTGTACTTATATTGGCAACATGTATTCTCTTCTTTTTAATTTTTTAGGTATTTGCATGTGATCTATTGTTGTAAAAGTCATGCCCTTTTAATACTGTCCAACCAAAACCATACAAGACTACAGAGTGAACCTAGTACATGTACACACCGTCTATAGGTCTTTTATGGAGAATTTTTTTTTTTTTTTTGAGTATTGTTTTTTAATGTTACGACTTTCTCCCTCTATTTTGACTACAATAAATAAGGGCTTGGCCTGGAATTTTTTTTTTCTGCCAAACGTATTCAATGTACAATTCAAAACGAATTTAAGGACCTAAAAAGTAAATAGAAAATAATAGAAATTTAATTTCAAAATGAAAAATTGCTTAAGCACCTAAAACTGTTGACTGAATGTGATAAATTGCCCATAATAACGAGAATCTGAAGAAAAACAACTTTGCATTGTTTTATGAGGGTAACCACTCGATAATGCTTACCACGTTGCCACAAGTTTCCAAATTTACAAGTGGATCTCGTACTAAACTTTTCATGGGATTACGCTCCTACATATGGAAGTGAAAAGAGAGGAACACTCATCTTATCAGAGGTTTAACGTACAAGAATTTGAATTTATCAACAAAGAGCTAGCCACTTACTTCCAAATTCTTTGAAAACTGGTCTATATCCGGGGATATAATAATAATAATAATAATAATAATAAAAGCCCATGGACAATGCCACAGTACACCAGGAGATAACAGCTGAACCAAACTGATTTTTTC
>JAWZTD010000004.1:20564-34046 GCA_035221335.1 Echites panduratus | reverse complement strand
ATCATCTCTTTTTGTTTTTACAAGTCAAGTTAAAAAAAAAAAATTTTATCCTCTATTAGTTTTTTTTTTCTTGGCCTATGACTTTTGTTCATATCGGTTTGTTTGAGTTTTTTTAGGTTCTTTATTTTTATTTTTTTCACCCATTAGTCCAAATATTCAGAAAACATGTTTTTAAAGTTCTTTTTAACAAGTTAAAGTGGGATATATTTGGAAATTCACTTTTTAAAACTTGATTTGGATCCCCATCAAGGTTTGACTGACTAGTTGCATCGAAAATTGAATGAGTTTCTTATTCAGTTAGATTTGAAAATCACCTTAGATAGAAAATGGAAGTTGATTTAGTTGGACCGGTAACTAGATCGAAAACCAGACGGCAACTACCTCAACAATCAGAGGTGAAAAGGAGGATTTGAACTCTCGACATCCCACTCGTAAATAAAAAGTTGCCAATGCAACATCGATTCTTTAATTCAAAATCACGTTCGATTATAAATATATGTAAAAACTCTAAAAACCTATTTTTTAAAAATAATAATTTACTTATTTCATACCTCTAAAATTACATAATCAAGATTTAATTAAATTTTTGATTGTAATATAATTTTTGTATCATATTAATATATCATCATCTAACAAATTATGTAAAATTTATAATTAAACTAAAACATTAATATATTTTTTTTGTTTATTGTCCTTAAAAGTATATATAGAAATGAATAATTTTTATACAACTATGAAATTAATTTTTTATTTATACATTATATTTCATAAAGATTCAAAATAAATGGAAAAAACAAAAAATCCAACTGAATCCATTTTGATTGATCTGATTTTAATACATTTATCAATTCGATTTAATATCTTATCCGATTTTAAAAATATTAAAATTTCTTTTGGAGGGAATTGCGCATATATAGGGATTCGAAAAAGGATAAATAGTTGGAGAGGTGACAAAGTACTAGACTTTTCATTACAAAACCAATAATCCAAAAGTATGAATTATTTTGTGAAACAATTTTTATTTATTAACTAGATGAGGGATATAAGTAAATTAGAAGATATTGAAGAAAAGGTCACCAGACCCATAAATTCCTCCACGACCTTGCGGTGCCGTCTTCTATTTTCCGACCTCATACGAACTCCTTTCCAATCCCGCATCAACGAAATTTTCACACTCCATCGACCGTCACCGCAACCAAGACAAGAAATGAAGAGAAATCACAATGCATGCTGAACAAATTTATAACTATGAAAGCCCATGAGAAGAAGAAACCCAAAGAGCGGAGACCATATTTAGCTTCAGAGTGGCGGGACTTAGCTGAGGTAGAAAGATGGAGGCAGCAGATGATAATGGGAGAAATTGGGAATAAAGTGGCGGAGATTCAGAACGAAGGGCTCATCGGACACAGGTTTAGAGACCTTAATGATGAGATTGATAAGCTGATTGGAGAGAAGGGGCATTGGGAAAGGAGGATAATTGAGCTTGAAGGTCCAAATTATATCAAGAATTCTGCAAAGATGACTGATTTGGATTTTAACATTGTCGATGTCCTCAATCCCAGTGGATGTGGCCCTGGTTATGGTATTTTGGGGCTGCCAATAAGTTGACTGGGGTTAAAGAGTTGTTCAAGAAGCCTCCCGAATTGCAAAAAAGGAGAAGCAATGAATGAGTGAAGGAAGAAGATGATGATGATCGCAGCAGTGGAACAGGGAAAACGAGACATGGGGAAATTGATCGATTGAAGTCGTGGTTAATGGACCAATGTATATCAAATCAAGTTTAAAAAGTGAATTTTTAAATATATCACTTTTCGATGGGTTGAAGAATTTCAAAATTATGTTTTTTGATTATTTGGATAAATGGTATTAAAAAAAAGTAAAGGATAAAAAAAACCTAAACTCGATCGATATAGGTAAAAATCACAAAAAAATTTGATAAAGAACTAAAAAACTATAAAAAAATAATTTTAGATAGATTTGTAAAAATAAAAAAAAAAGATAAAAAACTAAAAGTACCCATCTTTCTTACCTATAAACAAAAATATTAAAGATAATTGTAATTTGTAACAAAGTTATAAGAAAAAAAAAAACACAAGAGATAGTTTAAAAGACAAAAGTTAAATTTAAATTTTTTCCTTATATAATATAAATCAATTAGAATGGATAATATTTTCTTTAAAAAATATAATAATAGTAAATATTTATACATATATATTTGTATTTAAATTTAATTATTAACCTATGTATTTTATTAAATTTATATAAATATTATCAAATTGAATTTATAAAAATTCAAATTCCACTCTTTTATTTAATTATTCTAATTTTTAAATACAAACTCAATTTATTTGTTCATAAATTTAGTTTATTGAATACTTAACGAGTTTGAACCGTTCACTGCTCGACTTATCTCGTTACCACTTCTAAGTGGGATATTTATATTTAAAGATATTTTTATTCTGAGTATTTAATTGACAATAGAAGTGCCCGTTTAGTCTAGTTTTTTTAGTTCTTAAAAGTTGACTTTTGGCTTTTATCTAAAAATATAGCTTATGATAAAAAAGCTGAAAGCTGTTTGGTCAATTTATTTTAAAAGCTATTTTTTTTAGGAAAGTTGTTTGATATTACAAGTTAAATAAGTTAAAGAAGTTTTTGAGGTTGGATGTTTAAGAGAATGAAAAGCTCATGTTCTCCAACTTTTCATTTTTTGGATTTTCCTTTGTTAATATAAAAAGCTATTTTAAAATTTAATAGCTTTTCTAAAACCTGTTTGACTTAACTTTTGGGTTAAAATAGCTCTAAAAGAGCTTAAAAGCTAATCCAAACAAGCTAGAAGTATAATGTTAGATTTAGTTGAGAGAAGAAGGAAAAAGAAAAAGATTTTTGTTAAAAAAAAAAAAGAAAAGAAAAAATACATGATCTTTTTTTAAGCAAATCCACAAAAAAAAAAATGTCAGTGGGACCCCCAGAAGGCTCACCCCGTGGTCAAACTGCTGCATCCAAATACTCAGGAGGCGGTGGCGACTTGCGAGTCTCGACAATCCATTTATTTCCTACCATGCTCGTTCGTCTGGAGAGATTTTCCTGAATGAACTAACTGAATACTGGAATTTCAATTCCAGACATACAAAATTACAAATGACTTCAGGTGATCTCTCTTGATTTTAATCTGAATCCTCAAGTTCTCAGCTCACAGTTTGTGGGTTCTACATTTTCCGCATGTTTTCGGTGCTTAATTGTTGTTTTTTTTCTTTTTATTTTTTTAATGAATTTTAGTGCACTTTTCTTTGGGTCTTGGAAATTTTCCTTTGGTATTGTTTTGGATTTCTGTTTTCACGTTGTATGTTTGTGCATATTGGTGCTTTTTTTTCTTTTCTTTATTTTTATTGAAAAATTTTATCTTTATTTATTTATTTTTCGGTTGAACTCGTTGGATCTTTTTCTTTTGAAATTTTATGGAAGTATTATTCAATTTAATCAGCAATTTTCGTTTTCGTTTGGCTTTAAACTTCCTGCTTGTCTTAATGTCTTTTTTAACTAGGATCTCTGGAAAAATTGCTTAAGAATTGTTAGCTTTTTAATATAATTCTGCAGATTTTCGGTTCCAATGAGTAAGGGTCTGGGTAATATGAAGATAATATCTTTTTTGTTTCATAGTCTTTGTTTAGTTTTTCAGATATTGTGGAAGTGCTGTTCAGGATTAGTAGGAAAATATTTAACTGTAGTTTTTTTTTTTTTTTTTTCAAAGTTTGGCTTGGTGCAGTATGTCATATACATTGATGAATTAAATGAAATTTTTGGAAATGTATCTCATCGAGTCCCATTTCATTGATGTATTATGATTTTGTTATTCTTATTGGGAATCAATATTTCTATTTTCAGAATGCACCATGAAACTTGCAGCAGAGCTTGAATCATCACGTCTGAAAGCTGCCCAATATTTTGTAACACAGAGACCATGGCTAGGTTACACTATCTTTACTTCTTTACTTTGAATTTTGTGTTTAGATTTTATCCCATATTTAATTGGGTTTTTCTTCTGCAAAGTTAAGGTTTTAGAAAGTAGTCTATTGGGGCCCTCACTTTATTGACTTTAGGAGTTCTTTTGAAGCAGATCTTTATGGGGTCAATGTTAGGCCAGTGACACCTTTTGGTAGCATAAGTAGCAAACCATTTGTTGATCCAGCTCTCATTCATCGCTGCTTGCCTGATGAACTGATTTTTGAGGTAAATTCACTGGAGTTGGTTCATTGTCTTATGCTTGCTTTAATAGATGTAACATTTTTCTAGTAGAATTTCAAACTCTACTTACCTGTGGGCTCAAGGTTTTTCTATTTCTCTAGTGTTTTGTCCCTTTTGGGCACCTTGCTGTTGTTTGCCTTGAACTTTGATGTCATCATTACTGGAGTAGCTTAGATTTGCTTCTTGTTTCGTAACTATCAAAATGCATACCAATTTGTAAGAGATTATGGCTAGGGGCTTTTCTTTGTAGTCTCTTAAATTGGGCCAGAAAAGAGAGCTATTCCAGTTCTGTAGTTATCAACCAAAATGAAATAAAATCACGAGACATGATAACACCATGTTGATAATTGAGCTTCCAATTATGAATAGGAATTTGGTCATAAACGATACATTGACTGACTAATATATTTTTCAGATCTTTTCGAGGATGTCTCCGTACACATTGGGGAGGGCAGCTTGTGTTTGCCGCAAGTGGAGATACACCATTCGCAATCCAGTGTTTTGGCGCTTTGCATGCCTAAAGAGTTGGCAGGTTAGACTGTAACTTACAATTATTCTATATGTGCATTTCAATTTTCTATTGATACTGACTTTTGTTTTTCTTGTTAAGATAACTGGAGTTGCTGAGAATTACAAAATTCTTCAGTCAAACTATGATGGATCATGGAAGAAAATGTGGCTTCTGAGACCAAGAGTTCGAACAGATGGTAAAATATCTCTTAAGTCACCCAACCATAATGCAAATGCACCGCAAAACAAATCTTATAGTTCTTCGATTTTGCATTCAGAATTTTAAAAAAAAATTCTCTTTGGGTGTTTTTTTGGCCTAATCTATGTTCATAAAAGTTTGTTATAGTCTTCCACATTGTGACTTATTACTTTGGTTCATGACTGTATGGTTGCTTAATTGACCGCAGTCTTACCTTTTCGTCATCATGCATTGTACAGTCGCCTGTAGTTTCCCCAGAACATCCTATACATTGGAGATCAAATTTGATTCCTGGTACTTTGTTTACATGATTAGAGTGTTAGGAGCTATCAGCACATATATTGGGTGCTTTTCCCCCTCCCCCCTTCTCTGCGTGTGATTCATTGAATGTTCCAATTTACCTCTTCTGATAGAAATGATGTTGATGTAATTTGATATTACTTCTCTTGAGAAAAGGGGAAAATGTATTATGAAAGCGGTAATCATATCATATAGATCCTCGTATTGGATTGGAGTTAAGGGTTGTACTCAACCAATGACCTTATTGATTTATGCTTCTCATTGACTGTCCAATTCAGTAATTTTAGACCAAGATGGAGTTACTATTTTATTTATTAATGTATAACTGTGGACATTTTCACTTGTTGAGTTGTGTGGTTTGGTTATCTTTTTCTTTAAATTATTAAAGCTTTGAGGACTGTAGCTTATGTTCCAATGATCTCATTCAGTTAAATTCGTCTGTTTGTTATCTGGGTTTACATCCGATTTTGCACTTATAGTATTGGGTTTAGATCTCCTTTCCTTTTTTGCAGAATTAAACTCTTGGAGCGGGTTTAAAATTTGTTTTCCACCATGTATTTATTTCAGAAGTATCATTCCAAAATGGTATGGGGTGCTTAGAAGACTTTTTATAGATAAAGGAAAACTTTAAGTTCAATCTATCACACAAGGTTCTCATATTCAAATATTTGAAGCATATGAACCGGTGGGTAGATGTGAGGATCTTTTGTATTGTAAATATATTTTATTTGAAGAATAATTCGAACATCATCATCTGTGCTTCATTGTGGACTTTGGATTCAGTGATTGTGAATCATATATCCCCTTGTCCAAGAAAGCTAGAAATAATTTGGATATGTTGTCACAATATTTTCAGTTTCTATTACGGTTTCCTTGATTCTGTTTAACTGATAAAAAGGCATTGTTTTTTTATATGGTTCTTTTAATTTTTGGCCTGTATCTAACTACCATGATAATCCAATTTACTGTATGTACAGGGCTCTACATTAGTAGGAATACCTACATTCGTGCCGGGGTTGCTGAGTGGAAGATTACCAAGCCAGTTCACATTGTATGTTCATACCTTTGATCCACTACTACTATGATTTCTTTGGACACGAACCGTGAATGTTTTGAGGAAGCTATGACCTTTATAAATTATCAGTGATCTTAATGCTAAATTTTGGGGTTATCAAAATATTGTCATGGTGATTAATGTACTTTCTCCTGTTTAGATCCTTTCGGTCTCTTTTCTTGATAACTGAAAGCTCAAAAGAGACCAAAAGATGCAACATAGTGATTAATGTGCATAAAGATGAGCTGATAATTACACACCTGTTGCATCTTAAGTAACGGATAAAATCTGGAAGGTTTCTTTAGAAGGTTAATTAGTACTTCCCTCTTTGGAATTGAAGGTTTCCATGTTAAACAGGTTTTCTTTTCATAAAATCTCAAGTTTTCTCTTTTCTTTTGAGCTTTCGGTTATCAAGTTTATTATCTCTAATGTAATTTTCTCATTTCACTGCAGGTGTGTTATTACCGTTACCTGAGATTTTATCCATCTGGAAAGTTTCTTTATAAGGTTGATTAGTACTTCCCTCTTTGGAATTGAATGTCTCCATTTTAAGTTGTTCGGAATTGAATGTCTCATTTTCTAAATTAGTTTAAATTTTAAGAAATTGTTGATGAAGTTAAATTTTGGTCAAATCAAAATGGGACATTCAATTCTAGACTAGGGAGTAGTAGATTTCTTAGAGCCCTAATAATTACCTTCTGTGCCATGCTAGCTTTTTTTTTTTTTTGAATTATTTTATTTGTATGAGCAGAATTCATCACAGAAGCTGAAGGATGTTGCAAAATCCATGAACTTCCGTTCTGCAAAGGGTGACTGTGTCTTTAGTGGTCACTACACATTATCTGAGGACAAGGTTAGTGCAAATATTTGCTAGATCTTGTATGCTAACTGCATTTCTCGTTAGTGATAATTTTTTATATGCCTTTTTTCTTTTTGCTGATGTTCTCTTCCATCTTTAAACATCCTTGCCGGGTTGTACTATTCACAACTTTGTGTTAGATGTGCTTTTTCAGTAATAAAATATCTTTCTGCCCATTTTTCAGGTTGAAGCTGCTTTCTTGTATCCTGGTTTGCGTCCTACAGCTTGGAGAATCCGACTTAGGTATATGGTCTACTGATATTTGATTATAAATAGAGCACTCCTACAATTACTTATAGGTTGACAAAATAACCCATGGGAGGTTTGATTTGTGGATGATTGGTTAGTATCACCCACGGCCTTTCATCCTTCCCCTTCAGAGTCCAAGGGAGGCTAAGTATTCACGATATATAGCACCCAACTCTCCGGACATCATAGGTGCATTGGGAGTGTATATAATTGTAACCATATGCATACAAAATGACAGCAATGGTATGCCAATCCTTGGGCTTTACATGTAAAGTGTTTATCCCTTGGTAATCAGAGCCTAAAGATTTATGAATTCATGCCAAGCAGACAAACAACCCTGCATGTTTCTGTATAAGTTTTCATGTTTATGATGAAATGTTATGAAGATTGGCCTACTCCTTGTTAAAGAAATCCTGCCGAAGTGACTAATTCAAAGGGAAGATACTGAAAGTTTATGTTTTGAAAAAGGTTTCAGTCGGTATCTTTGAGGTTTCTCAATTATTTCAGTTAATAAGAGTTTAAAGATTATTCTCTATAATCATGTTTGTGTAATGCAATCAAATCTATGATGCAACACTGTAAGGTCCTAGTTTCATGCCTTTTACTGATGTGGTTATTTGTCTGAACTAGGAGCTTCTTTATCATTTTATGTTATGTAGTTCTCTAAGTTTCTGCAATTTTACAACTTGCACTTAACTTTACAACTTATAGGGAGTTGTTCTTTGTGGGAGAACTTGTTTAGGTTTATCCTGCATCAATGTGCTCTATCAGAGCTAGAGGTTGTCCTGATTTTTGTTGGGCAACAACAAAGTTCTCATCTCTCAGAGTTTGCTCACATGCACACATGCAGGAACCAAAAAAGTGAAGAGAAAAAAAAGGTTCTTCAGCAAATCCAGGACTAAATTTTTTAATATTTTCTATCTGGTATCCTAATACTTTGACAAGAGGATTTGGGAGGTGAGAAACCGATTCTTTGAAGGACCAAAAAACTCCCGAATTCTGATTCTTGTTAATAGTAATGAGTCTGTGGCTTTTAAGTGTCAGATAAGAGGATTAAGATCTGCATTATGATGGAAATAATGATGCAAAATCTAATGGAGAAGCAGCCTAGGAAGAGGGGGATTATTTAGATGTGATGGCAGACTCAAAAGACTCTACAAATCATGAAGAAAAGGAAGCTGATTTCATATATCAATTAGGCAACATTGAAGATGATGATGATGGGGTACATCATTGATTTCTGATCTTCGGTGTATCCTTAAGAGCGCCTAAAGAGCATAATGAGAGTGGGATCATTCTTCTATTTTTAATATGTATTGGCTGTAGAGATGTGATTTGAAGGCTAATTATTGATGGAGATAGCTGCGGTAATGTTTGGAAGCAACAGCTGAAAAGCTTAAGCTACCTCTGCAGCCAGGTATAAAACTGCAAATAGTAGCCTGGATTGGTGTTATTACTCTTCCAGGAATTGAAATATGTTTGGTAAGCTTCCCTCTGGGCCCTTGTACTAATGCTGTGTGGAGTGATACTATTCCAGTTACTAGTACACATTCTATTGGTGGCTTTACGACCTGGAGGCAATGCATACTGGAGGCATACACCTATTCTTTCAACTTCAATGAAAAACAGGATATTCTAAAGCATTTTTTGGTGTAGAAACTATGAGGCAACATATAGAGGAAAAGCTTAATAAACCTAAGTTTAATATGAAATAAGACAATTTGCGGTGTATTGAACAATGAGCTGAGCAACAAGATGGAAGGGAATGGTCAGTTTATTCCTTTACTGGTGCTTGATGACTCTTAAAATGCTCAATACAGATCATGTGGTTGCAAGTTGAAACCTGGACAAGAGAGCTTGATGTGTTAAAGGAACTAATCAAGGATAACAAAGAAGTTTGTGTTCACAATCATAACATAAGTGAAATGCTGTTGAAGATGATCGCTGGAAAAACTTGTAGGAACTGAGGATGAAGGCCCCATGGTGAAGAGAGTGTCTGAAAACTTGGTACTGATATTTATTATTACAGATACTAGAGAAAAAATAGTTAATCTGGAGTTTGTTGAGTGGGTTTTGTTAATTTGGTTGATCTGTTTATTGTTTTCCAGAGAATGGGAAACTGAAGAAGCTATACACTATAGGGAAGGACAAATCATAGGCATCAGCTGTTGGACCTTAAGGATCTGCACCTTAGGTTTAATCTGATTGTGTTGCACATGGTGGATTCGTTCATTTATGAACCCAAGGAGGACCTAAACTGATTAAGACTAGACTCTAAACCCTAAATCTATAATACTGCTTCCAGTTTTTTATTCAAAAATTTTTGGCTGTAAGTAGAGTTTCTTTCGTATAGTTCAGAGCACACTAAAATACTAACTCATGTGGGGGCTGTACCTCTCTTGCACCCTATCTTGTTATTGATTTTTCATGCAATGAAATGGGTGGGGACCCAAGCAATATCTTTTGGCTAAAACATCTAAAATTGAATGTTAACATATATTTTTGGATATCCCGGATTGGATGTGTAATTGTCTACTAACCTCCTTTAAATCATTCTTGTTAACACGTGAATTTCACCACTAATTACATAATTAATACCAAGGATAGTGAGGGTAATTTTCGTTTTCTCCTGAAGTTTTTACTAAATCTTAAGTTAATATTCAATTCTAAATGGGGGGAGTAACAGTTTTCTTGCAATTAATGTTTCACTTGTTCTAAATTAGTGTACTTTATGTGCTACCAAGTTTTTATGGACACCTTCTGTTGGCTATGTGAATGAGATGGCTTTAAATTATGAATTAGTCAGTCTCTTTTTCTATTGTCACATGCTTATCTGCTGTACCTTCGTATATGTTGCCAGGTTAAGGGGAACTGTGACAGGTGCTAATAATCGTATGGATTTACTTGCACTTGTTACCAGTGGTGTAAACGATCATGAGGTTAACAGCCCTGAAGAAGACATTCTTGGCATTGTTGGAGGGTGGGAGGATGATGAGACACACAACCCTGATGTTCCGGCAATTTCACACGAGAGGGGTCTAACACCATTTGTTTTTGTGCCGTTTGAGGAGGTAAGCATGTTTCTTCTTCAAGTTTTTACAGCTATGAAATGAGGCTTCGTCAAGTTTCTTGGATGTGTGATCACTTTAGCCATGTTGCATCATTTGCCCAATCTACTATTGTGATTAGTGTACCTCTTGATGAGAATTGACAAATGGCTCTTCAAATGAAATGATGATGGCGTGCTGCAAAATTTTAAAACCACTTTACTCGGTCATTTAAATTTAGAGAAAACAAGAGATCTCTCCAAACCTCGAGAATGGTCTGTGTTCTTGGAAGTTGTTGATCTATTTTCTAATCAATTTTAAGCTCAGATCTGCTTTAGTTTTTAAAATGAAGCTAAGAAATTAAACAGAGGTTTGAAACAGAATTCATTCCTGTTCTGTAGTGAGCCAACGTCTCCTTTGCCATGTGCATAGTTTCTGGTTGTATTTAAGTAACATGATCTCTTGTTTTTACTTCTGTTATTCCAATAAGTGTCTAAGTTCACTGTTACAGAAAATTAATATCGTGATTCGGTAGTGGTATCTAAAAATGACGGTCTTTTCACAAGTTAGCCCTGAGCTCACCTGGTATACTCTTACCTTGTGTTATGACCCAGCGTTTGGAATCTAGTCTTGGGGCAATTTACAAGAAGAATCCAGTCTATATCTGATTTGAATTGGCCTGTATATCGAGAGTCCCTCATTAAGAAGTGAATCTGTGTTTTTGGACTTCTTTTTGAATTGGACTAGCAGAAATCTCAGCATCATTTTAGTGGATTACTTATTATCTGAAGTGGGGTTTCACAAATTGATTTCAATTCTCTATTGCAGGTGGAAACATCACTTTTGAACCTGCCGGTGGAAAGAATGGATTTCTTTGTACCTGGCTAATCGATCGTCCGGGAGAAGTATGGAAAAACCATAAACTTGTAAATACAAGAAGTCTGTTTTTTCTTCTTAAGTTGTTGAGCTTCCTTCACATTTTTATAGGAGTTGTGGAATAACATTAAGATCATCATCGGAATTGTATAAATTGATAGAAGTAATGAGCCTTGTACAAATGTAAGATATCATTTATAATCTCAGCGTGGCGAATGGCATCTCTTTATCTCAACAGAACTCAAAACATCCAAGTTCTTCTGTCTACAAGGGGACAGATACCCAATTGATTTTCGTAGTTTATTACAAAAAAAGAAGCCCAAATGAACATTTTGTTTGAATCTATTTTTCATCTAGATTTTCAATCTAAAGGTTATCAACCTATCCTCTACAATCGCTCCATCCAACAGCATTTGGAAGATCAAGTATCTGGCGTTTTTATTTTAAAATATATTTGTAAAAAAAATTAATTCAACAGTATACAAGTATGTATTGAGTAGGTTATGTGAGTTTAGTACAAGAGCAGAATTAGGATTAACATCGCATTTGCAGAGTAATTGAAGAGCTTCATGTTATTCAATTTAATGAGGCAAGTCGAAGAAGAGTTTTACATGTGAGAAGCGAAGTCGTGTTTGTGCAAGGTGGGATTCCAGGATGGATTCCGAGGAAGAAAGGTATCCTGCCAGGTAAAGTCACAAGAGATCAATCAGTAAAGGACAGTGTAATCAGACAAAGCCCATGAGGTTCAAAGAACAATAACAGAAACAATTCAATCCTAATTGGATCATAGATTGAATTGATTTTGATAGATTCTTGCATACCTTAAACTAGTAGTAATTAATTTTGTTAATTCTATAAGCCTACATCTAGTGGAATAAGTAAAAGAAACATTTACATCCATTAATCCCTTAGACCCTAAATATAAAATCCTTTTACCCTCACTTTTTTTTTTCTAATCTTATTCTCAAAAAGACAAAAGATTAGTTGGTTGAAATATGAAAAGAAATAAGGGTATTAATTTGGAGAAAGAAAAAAAAAGAATAGAGGAGTATTTCTTTTTTGAAAAGAAGAAAAAAAAAAAAAAGACAAGCCAATATGGTCATTAGTAGAAGCTTAGCATCTCATAAGTACAATAAAAGAGGACTTCGAAGGAATGACAGTACACAATGTTAGTCTACCAGAATATCCCATATACAAAATGTCATACTGAATTCCTATTGTTCCAATTCAGTGTATCAAGTATGATGATCCTGAGGTCTAGCAGTCAATGAATATAAGCAGTAAATGAAGTTTTAATTTTGTTATGGATGGGTGTCTTCTTCAGCCAAGTTTACCAGAATGTAGCAAGCTTCATATGTAGTTGAAAGTGTGAATCTGGGGGGTTTAGTTTCCTCACATACTTTTGCTGTCTGAGACTCATCACATGCTTCTAACATCTGGAACTAAACTTACAGTTGAAACCCTCTGCTAAATATTAGCATCAGTGTAAAGACAATGACGCTTACGTGAAATAATTCCCTCTTCTTCAGGTAGTAGTAATAGAAGAAACACAGAACATGAGATAGAATCAAGGGCATATTACTGTTTCAAGCAAATAACAAGGAAAATGACATAAGAATCCAATTTCCCAGATACAACAAGTCTAAGCCCACCAGAAAACGATGTAGAGGAGGAGATAATCTACTGGAAAGAATTAGGGACTAAAGATCACTAATAGAAGAGTATCACAAAACCTGCTTGGATCCCCCATAAAGCAAAAATTGGCATGACAAAATTCAGAAAGAACAAATATCAAAGGTTACAGATTATCAGAAGTCAACTGATGATCAAAATTTCAACCCCGACTTGAAGCAAACGATCAAACAAAGCCCAGAAAAGAAATCGAAATCTGCCAATATCACCATCGCAGAAATCAAAACATCCATATAATATAAGAAAATAGGTGAATTCAGAAGGAAAAACTCACAGAAACATAAGAGCATGTGGGTATGACGGACATGGAATTGGATTGAGCGTGAGAAAAAGCAGAGACACAAAGCTGGGCAGCTAGACCTAAGCCTCTCTTGCTGGGTGGAACATACGTGTGAGTGATGTCCATCACTTTGCCTCCTTGTCTCAGCTCGTACTCCAAATATGCTTCTTTATC
>JAWZTD010000004.1:0-12006 GCA_035221335.1 Echites panduratus | reverse complement strand
CTTTAGAAGTTGCTCTATCTAATGAATGGTTATTGCTATCTTAATATCTTGTGAACTTTTTTGTGAGTTTTGAAATGGCAATGGATGGAGTTGCTAAGATTTGTTCGGGATACGCAACATAGGCCTCGACATTATAGGAGTCAAGACCAGTCTTCAACATTTGCTTGCCTTCACGAGTTTGGAGCGGCACTCGATCACGTATTAGATCCAAATTACATATATCAGACCGATGATGGGCTCGATGCAGGGCAGACTTATCATTGGCAGCATATGAGATGATCGATGTGTTGAGTGTTTTGATATGTATAGTTGGATATTTTATTGAAATGAAGTTAGTTTACATCAACTTAATTCATGTGTACATAGTGCTATGTAGTGAAGTTGAATGTTATGGAATGTGAATGTTAATTTTTTGGAACTTATGTGAAGTTTAATGGGAAATTGTTTTTTTTTTCTCATTATGTGCACTTATAATAACCAATTGATCAATTGATGTTTATGTTAATGATATTTATGTCTTTTACATGATGTTTATATGGAATGAAGTGCGTTTCTTTCTTACCATGATAGAAAATTGCATAATATGAAGCGAGAGGTGGAATGCTATGAAATTTGAATGTTAATTTATTGGAAAATTTGTAATCTCGGATTTAAAAATTGGTCTCGGGAAAAAAGTCAGTGAGGTGAGATTGACATGTCTTAAGAGAAGTTGGCCAGTTTGGACTAACCTCTCTTAAGGGAAGTCGGCCAGGTCTAGCTGACATTTCTTAAGAGAGGTCAACCAGCATACCTTATAAAGGTCCACCCAACCAATCTGATCTCTCTTAAGGGAGATCTGCATACTTGACCGACTTTCCTTAAGAGAGGTCAGTCCAAGTTGATCGACTTCTTTCATTAGAAATCAGTTTTGGTTCGCTAACCACTTTGACGAATAAAAAATAAAAAAACCCAATGAACAATAAAAATCAAGTTAAAATCTTACCTATTAATCTTCTTTTGACAGAGATGATACATAATCATCTTTCATTTAAATTTGAAGTGAAAATGTTAAAGTTTTCATACTCTTCAATGTGTTTTCTTAAGCTCAACTTTTACAGCTAATGTGTTTTATTTTGTAAAGGTGAGTTTCATAAATATGAGGGGTATTTAACAATTTGAGTTTTTTTTATTATTTTACATTTAATAGTACAAAGACAATAATTGACTTTTTCAATTTATTCATTTTGACAATTAAATTTTAAGGAATACACCTAACAAAAGTGGGTGCGTAGTGCGTATATCTGCACCCATCAATTAAACCTGGCCAAGGGCGGGAACCACTCTTTTAAACCCGTATCCTCTCCGCGCTTGATTCGTGAAATCAATTATATCGACATTTTTCTCTCAACCTATTCCGTTCTTTTCTTGAAGGTTCGAGATCCTTAACCATAAATCTTTATACAGCGGAAAAACCCAAAAGAGGAAACATCAAGAACAGCAATGTCGGGGGCGGAGACTGAGGCGGAAGCCTCTATAATCATCACTCGTCTTGCCAAGCTACTCAACTCTTACAAAACATGTCCCAACAAAGACACTCTTGTCAAGTTGCTGAAGGCAAGGAACTCGTCTTTAATTTGCAGTTTTTGTATTATCCCAAATCTAATAACATTTTTCTCGGTCCAATCTTCTGGATAATTGGTTCATTTTATTTTAATTTTAATTTTTTCGCTTTTTGCTCAATAGGGTTCTATAACGTTGGGGATTTTGATACCATTTCATATTTAGCAAAAAGCAATGTGAATTTAAGTATTTCATTTTTCAAATTTGTTTTTCTTTTGGAGGAGGTTCATTGTAATTATGGAATTAGTTTTTTTTTTTAAAATTTAAATTAATTAATTATTTATTACATTGTTAATGTCGTCTGATTTCTCTGGGTTTTTTTATGCTAAGCATTTTATGTGATTTAGAAGTCAATTGATAATTTAAACTTCAATTCATCTAAAGCAGGGCAAGAGAAGAGAATAAATTCATTTCAAATGATCAGAAATATGCACGAACGACTTGCTGCACATGCTTGCTTTATGAAATTGAAATATTATTTTTTCTTGGATTAACGAATTTGTTATCTGATGTTACTTTAGATTTCAAGGCTCTGAGTTTCCTCTTTCCATTAATTGTTCTATTTCTTTCTTTATAACATTTTCTCATTTGATGGTTTTTGGTTTAGAAAAGAAAGATAAAAAACCCAAAGAGAAAGAAGCTTGCTTTCGTTACCTTATTATTATTGTGCTCACGCAAAGGTTTTTTTCCTTGTAGCAAGCCACTGCTGCTTTCCCTCAAATAAACCAATCGGAGTTGCTAAAGTTAAACATAAAGCCTCTTGGTGATTCTCTTGTTAGGCATGGTCTACTGCAGCACAAGGATAAAGACATCAGACTTCTGGTTGCCATCTGTTTCTGTGAAATTCTACGTGTCCTAGCACCGGATCCCGGTTTTGAGGATGCAGTTTCTAGGGTAATATGACACTTTCAACTAGTGTAGTTGCTTCATCAATTTGCCCAATCTCCTTCTTAACTTCTAAATGATTGGTGTTACCAATCTTTCTGCAGGATATCTTCACATTTTTTATAAGTATTTTTTCCCAACTTGATGATATCTCAAGTCCCTATTTCTCAAAGAGGGTAAAAGTATTGGAGACAGTTGCTAAACTAAAATGTTGCGTGATAATGTTGGATATTGGATGTGACAATCTGGTTCTCAAAATGTTCAAAACCTTTTTCAGTGTAGTGAGGTTAAGTTTCCTACTCTATACTTTTACATTCTACCAGGAGATCTTTAATGGTTATTCATTTTTGCCTCCTTATTTTGACTAACAAAAGATGGCATTTAGTGGAATGTGGCTATGCCTTCTCCTATGTTCTTAACTTTTTCCCCTATATCTTATTGTTCTAGTAGAATTCAAAGTGATGTTACAACTTTCCATGTAAGTGGAGAGTGAATGTAGTAACAGGAAAAGGGAAGTAAGTGAAGGTCAGCACATATCTTTCTTTTGTTTGGTAAGGAAGGGGAAGGGGGTCAGAAGTGAGTCACAAGCACTACCTTAAACACTATTTCTCACTTTTTCATCCTTAAACATCTTCGTAGTTTGTCTAATTTCCCTTGAGTCGATAAAAGGCTACTTCTCTTTCCATATTGATGTTTGGGGCCCTAGGTTGTTTCAAGAACTGATTTTAATTATTTTATTACTCTTTTCGATGATTGTTTCAAAATTATTTGGTTATATTTCATGAAAAATTGTTTTGAGTTACATTCTCATTTGTTGTGCATGTTGGGATTAAAAATCACTTTAATTTATATGTCAAAACATTGAGGATTGACAATGCTAAGGAATATTTGTCTAATGTCTTTCAATTGAACATGACTTAAAAAATGTTATTCCTCATCAAACATCCTTAGTTAATACACCACAAAATGGAGTAGGTAAATGGAAAAATAGGTATCTTTTAGAAACTGTTTGAGCACTCTTATTTCAAATGAATATTCCTAAGGATTTTTCAATTGAATCTGTTTCCTATAATTAATTGCATGCGCTCCTTTGAGAGTCGCTACTCATTTCAGTGTTTTATTTCATAATAAACCATTATCTTTTCCGGTAGAACTAGGAATGTTTTAGGTGTACATGTTTTGTTCTTAATACCCATTATATTGTTACGTAATATTAAATACCACTGAGGATTAACTATTTTTTGAATTTTTAGTTTAATTGGCATTTTGTTCCTTGCATTAATCTTCAAATGGGCTTATGAATTTTATGATAACTTTTCTTTGTTAGTTAAGTTACATAATTGAAGAGAGCTGAAATTCAAGAATACTTATGCATCATCTTTTATTGGAGGGAGATGTTTAGTTGGAATGTAATAAATCGTTTATTTCTTATTTCAATCGAATAAAAGGCTTTACAGATTTATAAGAAAAGAAAGGTTTCAGGCAAAGAGACTTTCCAGATTTAGTTTGAAGTGTTTCAGTAAATCTTCTTGATTTAAATATTTGCTTCTGATGGCAGTTTTCTTGATTATGTATACAGGGAACAACATCCTCACTGTGTGGTCAGCTCAATGTCTTCCTTAATGATTCATCTTTTGGAAGAGAAATTAGATGAAAACATTCTGGGGCAGCTTATTTTTAAGGAGAAGTTTTCTGAACCTCTATTGGACGTGATTTTGCATAATCTTTTGAAGGAAGAGCAGGTGAATTCATGTGAAATGCTTGCTTCTGTGCATTAGTTTTAATCCTTCTTTTTGTTTATTTTTTAATTTAATTATTTTTATATCAGCTTTTTGTGAATAATTGGAGTTTTGGTAGACTTTCTCATTTCAAATGATGATTGTACGTCATAGTAATAGATGATAAAACAACACGAGTGCTAGAGAAATTCCTCCTATGTGGAAAAGATACGGCTAACAAAAAAACCATCAACACATGCAATGAATCTACTGTAATTTGATGAAAAACTGAAGAGGAATATGATTTCATTTATACAACAGGAGTTGCCAAACTTGTTTAATGTGTGAACTTTCTTGGACTGCTGAATTCTAAAATATCCATCATTAGTTTAGTTTTGTATGTTCATGTTGAATTTTACTTTTGTTTGGAGATTGGAGTGTCATAGAGTGTAGTTTTGTGTATAATGTTGTGGCAAAGATAAGGTGATGTCAAGTCTTTGCACCAAAGTTTCATAAATGTTGCCTTAATGATGATGTACTTGTTAGATTAATTTTCCGTGTGCACTGCATGCTTAGTGCATGTTGAATTTAACATTTTGCATAATCTTGTGGTGAAGATAAGGTGATGTCAAGTCTTTGCACCACAATTTTATGTAAGTCTCCTTGATGATGATGTGCTTGAGAGATTAATCACTATTTGCTTTATGCTTTGCTCTTAGAATAAATGAAAGCGAAATTAAGAACAAGGATAATAACATCCAAGGAAAAGTTAATCGGTATCTTGTTTGCTGGACTTCCAAAACTAGTAGAAAAATTGAAAAGCTTTTACCTTTTTGTTGGAATTAGGATTTTAGAAAAATGATGGGAAAAATGATGTTTTTCCACTTCAAAAATTCTAAGTTGTTAAAATTTAGAAGTCTTTGTAACCTCTAGTTCCAAAGGCTTACATGGGCTTATTAGATAATTAAAGTACCAAACCTACATGATTTGTACCATTGGCTATTTTGGAGGCTATCCATTTACTTTGACTTTGAATTCAAGTTTGCCCCTTTCTCTCTTTTATATATGTCTACACAAAGAAAATATTGTTTATTACATAAATGTTAGAGATTTATTTGTAGGCAAATTTCATAGCAAAAAGTCTTTGGAGAGGTTTACAGAAAGTGGAAACAGAAATAGGGAGTGGGTAAGTATTTTCCTTTTGTTACTCATCTTCAGTATTTATCTTTTAGTTATTTATTTTTATTTCCTAGGGTTGTTATCACAACGTAAGATAGTTGTCACCTACATTCTGGCATTATATGCCTTAATTCTCTGAATTGCAAGCCTTACAAAATGCAAAGTTGAACTAAATGAAAAGAAAAGGAGAAAAAATCATTTACAAAATGCAAACTAAAGGAGGTTTTAGAGCTCCGTCATATAGAGCCCTTCTTTGCTCTTTAGCCCGTTAACATAGGACCCGATAAGGAAAGACAGGAATAAATATGTGACGCAATCTTGGGATGAGCACATAATAATAAAATTCTCTTATCTTTGGAATATATATATCTTTTAAATATTTTTTTTTGTGGGTTATCAAGATTCTTTATGTTTTTCATAACTTGGCTACATATGCAAGGGTGTATTAGTGTAGATAATTTAGTAATTAGAGGGATTATAATTCCTTAATTAGATTATTTTTATTAATTAATTAAAGGGATTATTATTATTAGATTGTTTCCTATAATAGTTAGTTATTTTAGGAATCTTCCTAAATTAGGAGACTACCAAACCTTTTGTACACTAGTTCTACGTAAAGTGCAGAATAAAAAACAATAGACTTACACAACCAACATCTAAATTTCTTCATGGCAGTCTCACGTTCTTCCATGAATTACAACGCTGCAATGGTGGGATCTCGGTCTTCATCTTTTGAGATCATCAACAGCACTGTCCCTTTTTGTAGATCTAGAAATCAACTTGATCAAGTTAATATGCAACCAGGAAATTCCTTACAAATTTCAATCGAGAAGCTGAATGGAAGAAGCTAACTAGAATGATCCCAATCAGCCCGTCTTGTGATTACTGGAAAAGGAAAATTAGGGTACATAACAAGAGCAGTCAAAAACTCCATAGGCAGAAGACTCTAATTTTGACTAGTGGTGCTTGGAAAATGCCATGGTTATGGCCTGGCTCATCAATTTAATGGAATTGGGGGTTGGAAGACATTATATTTTATTCTCAATAGCCAAAGATGTGTGGGAAGTAGTCAAAGAGACATACTCGGACTTGAGAAATTATGCTCACTTGTTTGAACTAAATTAAAATATGTGGAAGATGCAAGAGGGTGAACAAAATGTGATTGCATATTTAATGAACTGACTATGATATGGCAAGAGTTGGATCTTTTTGAGGAAACAAAGTGGAAAGATCCAGAAGATGCAGCCCAATATAGAGAGAGTTGACAGGGTATGAGTGTTTGTGTTTTTTGCTGGCTCGATTGTAGAATTGGATGAAGTTAGGGGATGTATCTTTAGACGTAGGCCATTACCCTTAATGAGAGAAGTCTTCTTTAAAGTCAGAAGAGAGGAGGCCCGAAAGAGTGTAATGTTGAGGAAGAATGGCAACATGGACTTCCAAAATAAGGGCTCCGCATTTGTCTCAAGGAATGGTGACAATGAAGGTGAGAGAGGTAGAAACAAGCAGAAGACTTGGTGTGATTTCTGCAAAAAACCATTGCATACAAAAGATGTCTGCTTGAAATTACATGGCAAACCAGCCAACTGAAAAATTGGAGTAGGAGATGGGAAAGCTTTACATGTTGGGAACCAGTCCAATCATGACCAGGATACCTTTAGCTTATCCAGGACTTTTCCTTTCACAAGGGAACAGTTTGATTATCTGCACTCACTCCTTCCAGTTGAGAATACCCTAAAATTGTCTTGTTCTTTAGTCCAGTCATGTATAATCCTTCCAAAGGCTCTTGTTGTACTATACCATCATATTCTTGAATAGTCTCTGGAGCCATTGATCACATGATTGGTAGCTTCAATTTTTTCTCCTCTTAGTCACCTTGTGCAGGGAACAAGAAAATTAGAATTGCAAATGGTTCCCTCTCTTATGTTGCAGGGAACGGAAAAATCCCTGTTTCAGATACTTTGATACTAAAAAATGTTCTTCACATTCCCAATCTTTCCTATAACCTGATCTCTATCAGTAAATTGACCAAAGATATGAATTACAAAGCTAATTTCTGGTCTACTCATTGTATGTTTCAGGATTCGAAATTAGTGAGGATGATTGGGGTCGCTAAGGTTATTGGAGACCTATATATCTTGCAAGAAGAAGGCAAGAGACATGTAGAAGGGAGTTGTCACATTACTGTTAGCAATAGGGATTAAGAAATAATGTTGCGGCATTATAGGTTAGGCCATCTTAGTTTACAATACCTGAAGTCCTTGTTACCTCATTTGTTTATCAATAATGGTGGGTCATTTGTTTATCAATAATGGTGGGAGCTTTCAATGTGATATTGTTGTGAATTAGCTAAAATTCATAGGAGTCATTATCCTATTTAAGATAATAGATGTTTCGAGCCATTTATGTTAATTCACAGTGATTTATGGGGTCCCTATAGGACTATAACACCAAATGGAAAGTGGTGGTCCTTACTTTCATTGATGACTGTTCTAGAGTCACACGAGTCTTCCTTTTGATGGATAAATATGATGTTTGTGCGACCTTTGTGTTCTTCTATAATATGGTTAAAAATCATTTTTAAAGGGAGATTAAAATGTTAAGAAGTAATAATAGGCAGGGGTATGTGAACTTGGAGTTAAAAAAAATTTCTAGATAGTAAAGGAATTGTCCACCAAACCTCCTGCAGCTATACCCCATAGCAGAATGGGATTTCTCAGTGAAAAAAGGCACCTCTTATAGGTGGCTCGAGCCATTAGCTTTCAAACAAAAGTCCCATAATACTTATGCATGGAAGCCGTCCTCACTGCTAATTTTTTGATCAATAGACTTCCCTCCAAAACCTTGAAATTCCAAACCCCGTTGCAAACATTCTATTCCTTCTTTCCTAATACAGGATCGCACCTGCCTATCCCATTGAAAATCTTTGGTAGTACTATGTTGGTCCTCAACCATGATCCCAAGAAACACAAACTAGATCCTAAAGCCATCAAATGCATCTTTGTTGGCTACTCTGGCTCCTAAAAGTTATATAGATGTTTTGATCCAAGATCAAAATTTTTTTTTACAAAGATGGCACCTCTATAGATGTTTCATTTTTTGAAGGTAAGCCTTATGACAGTAGCCCGCATATTCAGGGGGAGTATTTAAGTGATGAAGATCATAATTTTGGGGGCAAAAAAATTGTGATGTTGAATTTGGAAGGACCTGTAGAGATGCATACTGGATAGGGGGAGCAAGAAAAGCAGGAGGAAGACAATGTTGAGAAGGAAGCAGGACGTAAGGAGGAACTAAAAACTTTCAAGGGAGTAGTGTACAACAGGGCAGCAAGGAAAGTAATCTTAGATACAATGCAATTCTCATCTTTGAATCCGAGTCTTGATATCTCACAATCTGAGTCAAAGTTTCTAGTACCCAAACAGGTAACTTAAATGATCTCCCTAGTGATATACATCTTCCTATTGCAATGAGAAAAGGGAAAAGATCATGCGCATAATGCCCTACCTTCAACTTTGTTTCTAATGCAAATTTGTCTCCAACTTTTTGGCTTTTATTTCCACACTAACTAGTGCAGAAATTCCAATAAATGTACATGATGCTCGGGCAATTACTGAGTGGAGGGTGGCTATTTTGGAAGAATTAAGGGCCCTAGAAGAAAATGGCAAGTTGGAGAAAACAAACTTCCCTAACGGGAAAAAGTTGGTTAGATTTCGATGGATATTCACCATTAAATACAATGAAGATGGTTTAATAGAAAGTTTAAAGCTTGGTTGGTTACTAAAGGTTTTACTTAAACATTTTTTTTGGGGGGGGGGCTATACCGATACATTCTCTCCAGTTGCAAAATTGAACATTGTCAGGTCATATTATAAGTGGCTGCATGCTTATTCTTGCCTCTAGTCCAACTAGATGTGAAATATGCTTTCTTGATTTTAGGGGAGGATGAAATGTACATGGAGCCACGTCCTGATTTCAACGAAAGCTTTGGGATCAAGGTGTACAGACTTAGAGGGGGTCTTTGTATGGATTAAAGTAGTCCCCAAGTGCTTGGTTTGACTACCTTACCAAGTTTGTAACAAAACAGGGAATTCTAAAGGCCAATCAGATCATACCTAGTTTACTAAAAAGACTAAGGGAGGTAAGATTGTTGCCCTAATAGTGTATGTGGATGATATCATAATCATTGGGAATGATCTAGTGAAGATAGTGGAACTACAAGAATAGGTTGGGAAAGAATTTGAAGTAAAAAACTTGGGGCAGCTTAGATTTTTTCTTGGCATGGAAGTAGTTCGGTCCAAGAAGGGAATTGCGATAACTCAAAGAAAATATATTTTGGATTCGTTAACGGAGACAAGTTTAAGTGGACTTAAGCCCTGTGACACACCAGTGGAACCAAGAAGGAAGCTTGGACAGCCCGAAAAGGGTGTTTTGGTAGACAAGCAGAGGTACCAGAGGATTGTTGGGAAACTGATTTAAATATCTCACACTAGGCCTGATTTAGCATTTGCAGTGAGCATGGTGAGCCAATTCATGCACTCACCATATGAAGAACACTTGGAGGAGGTTGTTTTTAGAATTTTTAAATATTTGAAAGGATGTCAAGGTAAGCGGTTGTTCTTTGTGAAGAAGGAAGAAAGAAGCATAAAGTCATGGAGGTGTTTACACTGATGCAGACTGGGCTGGTTCAATCATTGATAAGAGATCAATATTAGGCAACTGCACCTATATTTAGGGCTCAGAGCAAGTAAAAAGCAAAATGTAGTGGCTCAGAGCAAGACAGAGGCTGAGTACAAGGCTATGACTCAAGGAGTGTGTGAAGTCTTGTGGCTTAGAAGAGTTATATCTGAATTAAACTTAGGTTTAAACCTCTTATGAAGTTATATTGTGACAACAAGGCTGCCATTGGTATTGCATGTAATCTAGTGCTTCACGAAATGACAAAGCATGTAGAAACTGATAAGCACTTTATCAAGGGAAAAATGGAAGAACGAAGCATATGTATTCTATTTGTTCCTACTAAAGAATAGAGAGCTGATATCTTCACAAAGATGCTTCTAAGACAATCATTTGAAGAGCAAATTGGCAAGTTGGGCATGTTGGACGTCTTAGCACCAACTTGATGGGGAGTGTAGATGATTTAATAATTAGAGGGATTATTATTCCTTAATTAATGGGATTATTATTAGATTGTTTCTAATAATAGTTAGTTATTTTTGGAATCTTTCTAAATAAGGAGTCTTTCTAAATTAGGAGACTATCAAACCTTTTGTACCCTAGTTCTATATAATGTGCTGATTAAAAAATAGTAGACTTACACAGCCTACATCTCAATTTCTTCAATAAGGATTATATTTTGAATTGATATTTTGTCTTGGTTTTGATAATAAAAATAAAATATATATTAGATTAAGTTTTGTATTTAAATTATTGATTTGATCTTAATTTGGGTTCACATATTAAAGGATTTAAAATATTATTAATTAATTAATTGATGATGTCATTTGAATTAATAAAAAGTATCATGTGGTAAATGTATAGATGAAGGATCTACATGTTAGATTTGGTGGAATTTAAAATTTCTATTGAATGGAAATTTTGGAGGGAAAAAATGTTATGTTGGGGAACAAACAGTAGAAATTTTTTTCTAAAAAATCTAACTAAATACACCCAAGATGTCCATATTTGACTACATATAAATAATTTTAGGAGAAGGTTTGACTGTCTCTATTTTTACCATTTCTCCTAATAAGTTGTTAAATTCAATTGTTTTGCATTATTTCTTGATTTTAGATGAGATGAAAATTTAACAGCTCCCTAGTGGATTATTTGGAGACTTAAGTTTTGATAATACCATAGTGGTTTCACATCCATCCTTAGATTTTAAGTGAGGTTGGGTGGAAATGCAAGTAAATGATCCGATCTAAGTGAGTTTCCCTTAAATCATTAATCATTATGCAAGAGGACATGGACATCTAATTAGAGCTACGCATCAGTAAAAAGAATAAAGAACTTTTATATGAATTTTGTATAAGGAGTGTAATGATATTAAATTATCAATCCCAAAAGAATCAGGATTCTTTGAGAAGTATGCAAGTCATGCTTGGGTCCTTTGCCACCCTATAATCTAAAAGGGAGTGTCCTCATTTATCCAATATATATATATATCTATATATTTCATTTTTGGTCTAATTACATCTCTCCAATTTTTTCTCCTTGCTCTTCAATGAAAAAGTACATTTTGGAAGCAATCTTCTTTTTCTTGCATTTCCTATGTCTTTTTCTTCCCAAGTTTCCTTTTATTTATTTATGTTTTATATTAAATTGCTAATCCTCCAAACTCGAACAATTTTTTAAGTTCTAAAGCTTCGAAATTGAGAATATGCAATGACATTTTAAGAAATAATTCATCCTTCTAATATGTTGCTCCTCAGTTATATTTTCCTTGATTCACCTTTTTTTATTAGTTAAAAACAATTTTTAGATAGAAATGTTTGGCACTTGCATGCTGATGAAGATCATATTTACTACTTTAATACTTAGGGTCTGTTTGCATATGACATCCAAATGGACGTCATCCTCTAATTCCATAAAATTCCGTAAAATAAACCTTTAAATTGAAGCTCATTTT
>JAWZTD010000003.1:45697-57924 GCA_035221335.1 Echites panduratus | reverse complement strand
CCCCCCCCCCCCCCCCCCCCCCCCCCCCCCCCCCCCCCCCCAACCAGACAGATGAAAAGAACAAGCAATGTCAAACCATTTTTATTGCAATTCTCAGATCACAGATCTCTAAAGCTGGAACTCAAAATAAGCCAGAAAAATCCAAGAACAGAAGAAGGGACTACACAATATTTCGAAGTATAACACATTACCCAGAAATAAAAATAATGATAAGTTACATTAACAGTATCTCAAAGAATTAAGGAGCATTATACTGAATATACTACACACCTCAACTACTCGGAGCTCATTCAGAAGGGACTCTGATGGGATTGTAATTGTCTGGAATATATGAGAGCGCTAAAAAGAAGTACATTTGTTAGATCCATATGAAGGAAAAACTTTCGATGTGATATCCATATAAATTAAGTCCTTACATAGCCATCAACGAGTTTCTGGAGTTCCAACTGCACTTTTCCCATCATCAACAATACCTTACCTGCACAGCAACAATACCTCAATTAGTCATTCTTCTTTTTGACAGACCAAACAAGTGAACGAATATTATCGTACTGCAACATAGACTATGAAGTGCAGTGATAGTTGAACAGTGGGAGGCAAGAGAGAATGTTCCCCACACAAAAACCTGGCAGGCAATTATTTGGAGTTTTGTGCTACATACGTAAACCATACAGTTTTTAACATTTTTGAATAGCACCAAAGTACTGAACCCATATGTGTAGATTTGTAAGTCTAAACATATGGAGTTAATCAGTTAAGAAGAATCATATGATGCTTTTTATATATTCATAAGGATCAAACAATGGGTGAACCTCTTGGACCCTTGATCAGATGGACACACCACACATCTTATATATATCTCCACTCCCCACCCACAAACACACACATAAGCAGGAAAAAAAAGATCTCATGACTTAGATAAGAACAAACCATTGGAAAATGGGGAACGGAAAGATGAAAGAGAAAAAAGCCATCCATGTGCCTAACCTTTTTCCTCAATCATGTACATCCAAGGAAACAAAAAGAATTAACGAAAGGTTATACATGACTTCAACTTCTCTAGTGTGGATGCGAATTAAAATGCAAATCAATCATCCTCATAATGCTTAAACATCAAGCATAAATGGAGAGAGAGAGAGCATAACAATCTTGGCAAAGAGACAAGGCAAACAAGAAGACCAAGCAAAGAAACTATTTACAACTTAAATTCCAGCAAACATCTTGAGATACTGAGAAGTTCAAAATTGTGCAGTTTTAGGCAAAACATAAGCTGTAGACCTCACGGAACCATTACAAGGCTATTATTCTCACCACTTTCTTCATCATCACTCAATGATGTTTTCTCGAGAAGGCAATCACCCATTTCCCCCAGTGATTCTGAAAATTCTGAGGACAGAGATTTAATTAGTAAAAATTTATAGAACCTAATGGATGACATATAAGAAAGTACTCAAATTCAAGACAGGTCACAACAGACTCTGAAAAGGTAAGATGAAGACCACTGCCCGGTTATATAGCCAAGATAAAGAAAAATCAAATCAATTAGAATACATTTAAGCAAATATCAAGGATAAAAGAATATGTTACTTCTTCATTACTTGATATGATACGAGCTAAAGTTACAGTATAGCAGATTTCATGAAATTATCCCAAAAAAGTGTATAGTAAACCTGTGCATTGGTCAAAACATGTAAATACACTCTGTTAGAAATGGTCAATATATTACCGTAAACACTATTTGCTGTGGCAGCAGCAGCAGAAAGTAATCTATCATAACAATCTCTCATGTCTTTCATGACCTGGACAAATTATAATGGAATTAGTCAAAATGAAATGGAGATCCCTAGCGAAATAGCAGGAAAGACAAAACACATATGACACTTGCAGACAGAACATCTGAAGGTCATTTGCCATTAACATTCAAAAAGATGCTGAGAATGAAAACATGTATTTAAATAGGCCTCACAAAACAACAGGCTTAGAACGGGGTGCAGAGAAAAGTGGAGATAGGGAAATGGTTATCACTTCCATCAGAAAAGCAGAAACAATTGTAAGAGAATCTATCTATGCCCACGAAATGCAAGTAATATGCAGCCATAAGATTCCATCCAAATCAGCAAGGTGATTGTACCAAAGTTCAAACATGGGTATCAATCCTATAGCATTTTTTAATACCTGTGTCAATGACAAGCGATAAATACTTTTCCTACTTTTGCACCCAGGAATAAGAGGGAAGCAAAGATAACCATTAATCAACTGCCACCTTCCAACCCAATCTTCACCCCCACACCTATGGATCGTACAATCCCAAAAGCACACAAGTCACACATAACGACACTGAGAACCCAAAAAAAATGTTCCTATTTGACAAGGCCAAAGTTCCTTCTTTTCAGTTATTCTTTGTTAAACTTGTGTGTTCTGGGTCACATCAAACCCCAAGTTACCATTTTCTAGAACTAGACTACATTAATTCTACATTTACCATTTTCTAAAACTAGACTTCCACAGAACAATCAAAAACTACTGCAACTTGAGAACTTGGTGAGAAGCTGTTGTGGTTTCACCGTTTTGCAATAGTATGTTGTTGAGGTCAATGCATCCCTATTAAGACTAAAATTAAATTGCATTCAAACTTACACCAGATTACATTTTGGTTTAGGTTTATAACAACAAAAGGTGTTTGGTTAATTGCATGGCAGGTGATAACGGGCAGCTGCCTCTGTGTTCACAAATTATTCCAAGGCAATTCTATCAACCACCATCTATAGTGATATCAACATTGATAGAAAGTTTACTTCTTGACAAAAATGCAATCAATTGTTACACTCATCCAAACTGTAAGGTTGCCTAATTCACCACCTGAATAGCTCGCTAAAGGGTATTTAATTGACGAATAGATACCCTTATACATAAACTAAAGGTTCTACATTTCAAATATTCGTTACTGAACTAATACTTTAACTTCAATTGTTCTCAGAACAAGGTACATTGACCAAAAATAAAAACCAAATAGGGTAAAGTTCCAAATTTTCTAAAATTCCTTCTATTCGTTCCTGTATAACCTTAACAGGGCCAAAAATCATGACAGAAGATAAGCAAGAATATACGGTATAAAAAATGGGGTAAAAACCTTAGTAGCCTGATCAAGTTCATCGAGATGAGCCAAGGCCTTTTGAGGCCTCCGATCTTTTCTTTCATGTCTCAACGCCCCTCGCAGCTTCTTCAGAGAAGTCTTCATCTTCGTCGCCATCGTCGACAATCCTTTTTGGAACAATAAGATTTGGCCACAAGAAAACAGAAGAACAAAAAAAATGCCCAGAAAAATACACGAGGCGGACACTCAACCAATGATGCAGATGTTATATATGTGATGTATATACAGGAAGAATAAGGTTTCTGTCTGGGTGTGAGAGAGTAATTTCTGATTTTGGTCCAAGAATTTGATTCAGAAATGAAATTGGAAACCCATGTAGCAAGAAAAGGGAAGGCAAAGGGAGGTTGTGGTCAGTGGTCAAATGATCAGCTTGGTCTTCGTTCAACACCGCATTGGCTCCATAACAGATTTTCACTGAGTTTCAGGTTTCGTCAAAACAGATTGAAATAGAGACAGGAAACAGAAATTATATTATATTCCGAAGGAAAACAAAAAGCCTGACTAGTATTCTATTTATACGTAATCACAAACCAAAAACGTTTTACTCCCTCTTCCTATTTTATTAAATTGTTACTCGGATTTGCTGGGAATCCTAGTATATCAAAACTCAAAAAGGGTTTGGTCCACAATTAACCAATTCTTGAAATAGGTTGTTTCTTGGTTGGTTCGATCTGTGGGCACCACTCCTACTTCCCCACCCGTTTGTGTGTGTTATTCTACAAACTATCCATTTTTGACGTTTTGCCAAATTTCTCCTTTTCTTAAAGAATATCTGGGACAGAGGGAATGAAAAATCATTTTATATGTGAAAATTTTCCAATAATCCAGTTTTTTTTTCTTATACATATTGGCCAAATCTTGTCCCCAAGTACAAATTCAATAAGAAATTTCGCAATGCTTCATGTAATTTTATTGTGGATCTTACTCTATACAATGATTATTATTACCAGCTTGTCATTTTCCATTGTTAAAAGCATAATAACTCGGATCACATCCAAGAAAGTTCCCTTTGTGTTTTTCTTAGATTGCCACTTTGGATGAAAAATGTTACTACTCTTTTCCGGGTTGATTAGGTCTTTTCTTTCTTGAACTTCTTCTAGACTGTTGTTTTTGACTATAAAATCCTTGCAAAATGCTATAAACTTCTCATATGTGTTATATGTGATCTTTAGATAAAACAACTCCCTTCATACATATAAGAATCGGCAGAAAAGTTGGGCACACTTCCGCGTTATGTGCATTCAAATGAAACAGAATCACAAGTATGGTTGGACACACTAGCGCGTTATCTATAAAGCTAAACGACCAGAAGGCAACACAAGTCTTACATAGGAATTCTGCCGAAATGTCCCTTTGATGACCGAAGTCTATATTGGTTTTTATCCGAAACCATGATTTGTTTATTCAAATGTTACAAGATAGCCCAATGAGAATTCAACAGAGGAAACAAGGTTGATAATAGCTATGCAGCTTCCAAGATATTGATACATATCCTTACAGGTCAAACATATTGCCAAGCCACATCCTTCTTAACTTGGAAACCATAGAGATCTCCAGGGAAATCTTCCTGTCAAATTTGGTTAAGCAGACGGTGCTGTGGATACAGACCTGTAGCAAGCTCTCTTAGCTGCTCGAACAACATCCTCAACCTGTCAATATGGATTGAACCAAAAAGATGATGTTAAATGATCTGCAGTCAAAAAGACTGATAACTAAAAATTTTAAGGAGAAACGCCTATCAAGATCAACAGTGATTAACCTGCGCCAAAGCTAGTCTCTCTAGATTAGCAGCATAAGGCATAGGGACATCTGCACCAGCAATCCTCTCAATAGGAGCATCAAGATGAAGAAAACTTTCCTCTACAACTGATGCACTGTTCAAAAGGGTATAAAACATGCATTCTTGTCATAGTGTGTTAGAAAGAAAAGAAAAATACTGGCTTAACATATCTAGCAAAAGTACTATTCGTATGAATCCACGTCAGTCTACTCAAACTATACACTCTCAGAGAATAGAAGATGACCAGATTTCAGCTCCAACACCATGCTGAGGAAATCCTTCTTCAACTGTAACAAGTCTGCTAGTTTTCCGAACAGAATTGTTAATTGTAGATCTATCCAAAGGCCTAATTGATCTTAGATTTATGACCTGTGGCATTAAAAGGGTTTAGACCAGTATAGAACTGTCTGTTTCTTTGCATATTGGGGGAAAAAAAAAAAAGTATGCACTTGAAATAAATAACAGGATCCCATCATTCTTCCCTAACCTCTGCATCAATCTCTTCCTTTTCAAGTATTTCTGCAGCCTGCACAATTAAAAAAGATTCATTAGATAGGTCGGATATGGGACCAAAAAAAGGAGAACTGACTACAGCAATAGTTTTGCATTGCCACCAAAGACAAAAGCAAGCAGCAGTGTAGATTTACAGACTCCATTGCATCCACTTCAGAAGCTTCTCCTTGTAAGAGAAGGGATGAAACATCCCCCTCATTTTTCAATTGCAGGGAAAAGTTAGACAATTGGTATCGAATACACCATGCCTTCATGTCATAATTTTCGAGGACGGAGTAAGAAGAACACTCATGCTTGGCATGAAGTTTGCACACTCTTAGAACCTCTGAGGGGACACTACGAAAGCTTAAGAAGTCGTATAGTTGCATTACTTGAGCATTTCAATATCAAAAGCATCACCTTGAGTTTTCCAACATTGGCTTTTTCATTATCCTCTACAGACATCCTTAAGACTAGATAATGTTGAGACAGTACGCTGATTGTCCGACGTGACCCCTAGTTTACTCTGTTTGGGGACTACTAAAACTGAACACCAAGTAGCAATACATACCTTGAGAGCATAACCCACCATTTTTGAAAAGGCTGTAATAGTAACATCTTTTCCTTCTCTTTCAATCTGTTAGTTGAACAGATGGAGGAAAGATATTAAGAAACCATTGGAGATGAGTACCAAGTTAGAAAAAGAGAAAATCAAAACAGGTTGAGGAAATAAAAATACCTTAGCTTTTCCAATGGGGAGGCAGAAACTCGAATCCAGAACATCTTCCGAGACAGGAAAAGATTCACCATACCTATACCATTAGAGCTTTTAGCACCAAATGCAATACATGCTGCTCGTTGCATGGATATTTCAATATTATCACAGGAGATGTTATTATTGCATACTCACAGTAATTCATTTTCAAGGAAAACAACTGGATCAGGATCTCTTATTGCAGCTTTCAAAAGACCACGAGCATCTTCAGATGAATATGGGGCAAGTACTTTCAACCCAGGGCATGAACCGTACCAAGCAGCATAACACTCCATAAATTGCAAATAATCAACAAAAGATGTTGCTCACTTCGGTAATTAAAAAATGGGACATAGATAGCAAAATTGCATTCTGTTACTACCAGGATCATCATCAGAGGCTGGGATCAAGAACAATTATTTGATGAATCTGATTTCTACTCTTTCATCTTGCCCCTTCCACCATGCAGGGGTTAACTTGTTATATTGTTCAAAAGCCTTATATTAGTTCCCATCTTTATCATTTGGCTATGAGTTCAGGTTTAAAGCAATCTAGTGAGTTGTATTGCAGCTCATTGAAGGAAAAAATTTATTTGCTTTACAGCAAGAGATGCAAATGCACATAGAAAGGAAATACCTGGGAATGCTGTGCACCAACCCCAGCAGCAGCACCATTTGGACCTCTAAAAACAATAGGCACACTTATATTGCCCGAAGACATGTAGTTTGTTTTTGCAGCAGAATTAATTATGTGATCTATTGCCTGCAATGGTAGTTCTAGTTGAGCTCAAGGTTCACATACATTTACCACATAATAGGTAACTTCTGTTATCCACCAATGGGAGAATAAAAATCTAACCCAAGAGGACTAAGCTCAATATTTATAGTATTTTCTGCAGTAAGATTTCTATATTCTAATTAACCACATGTTATACCTGCATGGCAAAATTAAATGTCATAAATTCAACAATAGGCCTAAGCCCGTAAAAGGCCGCACCAACACCTATTCCAGTAAATCCAGCCTGCAAAGCAAGTAAAACACGGTTGACTCCAAGTACAGAAAATATTATAAATCATTCAAGAAACTTCAAAGGAAAATCGAGATAACAAGTAAAAGGAACCTCAGTGATCGGAGTATCAACAACCCTTTCTGGCCCATATTTCTGCAAGAGTCCTTTGGTAACCTATCAAAAAAGGAAATTTTAGTTGGCTATGTATAGTTCATACAGGAAAAATAAGGAATGAAATATAAGAGTCGGAGGAGAGCAGTTTCTTGTTTGTCATGGAGCAAATCTAACCTTATAAGCACCTTGGTATTCTCCTACCTGAATCATGGAAAAGGACACGAGGAATGTCACCCTTTAAATTTAGTTAGAGTTACAATTTATGGCTAAGCTGTTAAACATCTCACTATCATACCTCTTCACCCATCATAAAAACTCTGCCATCAGCAGCCATTTCCTCATCAAGGGCAGAGTTCAAAGCTTCTCTAACCATCAACTACATGAAATTATGATCTCAGCAAGTTGCTATCACTTTTTAACTAAAAAAAGGGATATTAACTATTAAGAACAAATGTTAATCTTGCTCCCCCCGCCAAAGAGAACATCTATGACAAAACTGCAACATGAAACATAGTGCATTTTTAATCCCAAGAAAATTCGCTTATTGTCAAGAGATGAATTAATATACACCAGAAAGAAGAGAGAAAACAACGCACCAAACCTTGAGAAAATTGGATAATTTCTCATATTATATTAGAATAGGGATGCAGATTAAAGGCTACCTTCGTAGACATGGAAGAGTATCTCTTGATTGCTGATACAGCTGGGTTTAAAATCTGAGGGGAAAAGAAAAAAAGAAAGAAAGAAAAGCACAATACAAAAATTTCAGCAGAAAGATGTAGCATTTTATATTCTATTCAAGGCTATGTATATTTACTGAACTTTACTCGTCACCTTTTCTGTTGTTCCATCACCAACTTTTTGCTTTAGAATTCCCAGCATTTCCCTTCTTCGACTACAACTCCGCAACCTGCATCGAACCCATGCACGATATCAAATCAAAGATTCAGGCAAGGAAAACGGAATTCAAGAAAACAAACATTGGAATTTCAAATCCCTCAAAACACAAAATTTTCATCCTTTCCTTTCCACAAAACTTGACTGCTCGCTTAACTCAAACTTCCCCCAGAAGTTCCGGCCTATCGAGCCCAGAATTCAATCGGATGAGAAAACACAGGCAAATAAAAACCACCGGAAACAACCGAAAGCACTGCGCTGCAAAGGATGATTCACGGAGTTTGCATACTAAGCTGTCTCGTCCGTTTGTGCATTTGTCATTTGCATAATTAGATAGACATATATCTTAATATTAAATTAAAGTATCACTTAGAAGTTATTAGAAGAGACAGATGTAGAAAACATGGAAGTGCACGTGTCTCCCATTTCGCTCTACAACGTACAATTTTGTGGGTCCCCGTTTACGTAACCTTCTATTTTGTTGTAAAGTTTTACTTCAATAAATTACCATATAATTTAGATTTAGATAACATTTAACCGCAAACAATGATGTCCTTATCGAATTTCTCCAGAAATAAATAAATATATATATACTTAATTTATAAATTATTATTAATAATTTCACTTTTGGTCAATAGAAAATCCGGTTTATAACTGATTTTTACAGTAAATTGTTGGCAAGCTTGTAAATTTAACTTCTTTAAAGATATAATTTTATTTTTATTCCAATTTAAAATAACATTATTTTAAAATAATTAAATAAAAGTGTTTTGTTTTGACGTCCATTGCTAGAAATGTTAGTTAGAAAAATATAAATTAATTGATAAAAGGGGTAACTCATTTGTTTTGACACCTGTTGAGCCCAAATTTCCAAGAGCTATTTTTGCTGGCTGAAAGCATTTTTGGAATCACCACTGGCCCAAAGCCCAATATCTTCAGCGAATTGTCTGCCCTTTCAAGTTTCAAAGGAATCTTTTCACTGTATAAATAATATATTAATTTTTTTTATAATATATAAAATAAAATAAATATTCAGAGTCAAATCTTATTTTTAAAGAAAAAAAATATACATTAATTAATATTATTAATTTGTATTCCCTCCCATAATCAACACACTTAAAATCAACCTCAAGAAAATCCAAGTCATGCAATTTATTTTTATGAATTATATCATATGGGGTTGGTAATTCCTTTTTCCTCCCCAATCCATATACTAAGATATTAAAAAATTACTTAGTGGAATGGAGAACGAACTTAGATCTTTTATAGATTGCCAAAATCAATCATTTTACCATTATAAAATAAATAAAACAGATGTTTCTTCTCTTTCTTCTGAGGTTCATCATCTTGGGAGCTGTAAGAACTTGTATTCTTGTGTAATTCGCCCATATATACATATAGCAGTCCGAAAAATAGATCAATCCTCTTACTGTTCCGGCATGAGTGCTGTAAGAACTCGTCCTCTCTCCTTCCACAATAAAGTAACCAATAATTGAACAACGTCTAAAACTTATAATTAAATATATATATATATATGTACATCATATATTACATATATATATACAGGAGATGTTAGAGGATAATGGAAAAAAAAAAGAGTTTAAACTTTAAAGATAATAGGAAAATTAAAAGAAAACTTATAAATATATACATATATGTATGTATTTATGTAACCTACGTGCTACTTACCTCCTGCTTTGATTCCATGTCTTCATAAATGTTTCAAGATGTTTCTCTTATGGTATTTATCCGGGCATTATGATCCCAACTTTACCACAAACAAAGAAAAAATTCTATCGAGAATATACTATTAATTAATAAGGAACAAAAAGAATTAACCCAGTTGGCTGAGGATGGATCGATATCTAAATATATAGGAAATAAAAGTAATCCTGGGATAAGGAAGTCTTTTTCTGTACTCATAGTTCACAGGAACTAGAGAAAGAATTTCATTGGTTGCTGCCAGAATCAAATATTCTGTGATATAAAACTTAAGAAAGGACCAATCCATGCAATGCAAATATTAGCTGCCGAGGGGAATTATATAAACATGCATGCATGCACGTACGAACCCGAACAGGTATAAGCAACAGAAAAACCTTCATATTCAACTTCCTTTGTCAAGATCGATCCTGCAAGAAAAATTTGTACTCTAACAGCTCAAAGTACATTTTCAGTATAAATATATATATATATATATATATATATCTTGTTTTAAAATTTAAAAGAGAAGAACAGAGAAATTAACATAATAATAAAAGGCAACCGATCTATCAAAAGATTTAACTTGATAACACAGACAACCATGGCAATGCATAAGAGATCAATATTGTCAAGATTTAAAAGAAATCATTTGCATATTGAGAGAATATTGCAGATAAAACCAAAGAAAGAAGGAATCATCAGGAAATATCACAAAAAGGTCTACCGAAGCTATAGCAGATCTGATGGAGCTCATGAACTAAATGAGAAGAAAGTCCTTGAGTCGCACACAGCGTGGCACCGTCATGCATGATGGTGCCACGGTGAGCGCGACCGAAAGATCTCCTCATCGTTTCCTTCTGCTCATATGTATTGCCAGTTTCATGAGATACCTGTAGGGAAATAACTAGCTAGCTTCATCTCTAAGAGAAGAATATATTTATATTCAAGTCTCTACTAAATTCAATAGTAGAAGTATCTAGCTAGGGCAGGTATATATTTCTCTCACTCTACGTGTATATATAATATGACGAGAGAGGAGGGTTGAGGTCAGAAACCCAATTTGATAAGGCTGAATTCAGAAATATTTGCAAGTTGATCATTGAGAAACTGGAAGGAACTCAGTTTTTTTTTGAATACTTCCAGGAGATATCACGTGAAATATTTGCACCTTAATCTGCATATACTGAGGAAGGGAGCTGCCACGATGAGGCCTATGCAGTCTCTACGTACTACCCGCTTAAACAACTAAGCCCGAAATGTGGCGGTGACCCTCTCCTAAAGCAGCCACGTTAAAGCATTTGTATGGCCTTTCCTTCAATTCCAAGGCCAAGTGTCGATTCAATAAACATGCTTTCATGCATGCATAAAATGAATATTTGGTAAGAATAAAGGTGTGTGAATTTTTATCCTTATTAATATATTTAAGTAATAAGGTAATCAACTTCATCTTTTTATATATTTTAATTTTAATGAATTGTAATTTCTATTCCAAGAAATGAATATGAAAATTTAATACTCCTAATAAAAAATAATAATATAATTTGTTTAATTTACATGAGCATTTTCGATATATCTTATAATACTATACATCCAAAAACTTGAATATATCTTAGCCAATTCTGTACTCACAAATCGAGAAACTGAAATAAAATTAAATAGAGATTTGTTCTTAATTAAATAAGAATGTTCTACTTCGATGACCAATTATAGAAAAACTAGGAAGTATTTGTTTGTCTTGTTGTATTGAAATAAACAGCGTAGACGTTGCACAAGCGACATGGAGAGGAATAGAGAGATACTGGTGGAAAATGGAAGGCCACGCAACCAGGCGGTCTTTCCGCCGGAGGAAATTTGAAAAGTCCTGAGACAGATGGTTCAGGAGGCGGTCAACAATTGAAGCACTTACGTACTAGGCCCATCGACAAGTCGAAAACGGAATTTTAACCTGTCCGAGTTCGCCTAATTTATTATATTTTTTTAAAGTTTAGAATAAGGGTGTTATTAGATATCTAATTTTCTACATAAGGGTGTAATTTATTATTCATTCTCTATACATAACAATTAAAATATATGTGTCAATTGGAGTTCGTGTTTCATTTAAAAACAAAAAAAAATTTTATCCATTAAATTTTAAATAGATGTTTTAATTTGATTTTCAAAAAAAAATTTCGTTTTTTAGTAAAAAATGAATTCTAATTTAAAGGTATATTTTACGAGATTTGATGACAATATCTGTTTAATCAGGTCCTAAATATTGATACTTGAATTTGGTTTGTGAAACATTTAAAAGATTCAAATTCATGCTTATTTAAACTTGTTATTG
>JAWZTD010000003.1:27923-45597 GCA_035221335.1 Echites panduratus | reverse complement strand
CCTAAATATTGATACTTGAATTTGGTTTGTGAAACATTTAAAAGATTCAAATTCATGCTTATTTAAACTTGTTATTGAATCTTTATTATTATTTTTTTTAACTTTAAAAATAATAATAGATTATATATAATAAATAAATTATATTATATAATATTAATATACTAAAATGAATATATATCTTAGAAAATTTATTTAAACTCGTGAACTTAAATTTATCAAATTTATATAAATTTGACTCGATTCGAACTTAATCTCCGCGCTTTAACGGAATTTAAGTTTTTACCCAGCTAACCTCGCAAACGGTGTGGAGGCTGCGTGAGGGGGAAATATTGAGCCACGACCGCACTGATCCAGTCCTGAAGTATGACCCATGTGGCAGCGGACAAATGTCACGTTTCTAAATACACCTCACTGAATGGACGTCCTAAATATTATACGTAATCGGTGGATTAATGTCCCACGGTATTTGATAATTTTTGAATCTGCTAATATACTTTTTTATATAATATAGTACCTTCTTTTTTAGTCTCTTTATTTATCCTATAATAAGTTATTTTAACGATGTATATTTATTATTATTATTATTATTATATCTTTTATTTAATATTATTTTCTATTTATTATAAAAAATATATTATAATTATAAATGAAAAATAAATGATATTTTAAATATAATAACATATATTTATTATTTATTTAATTTATATAAAATGGTAACTAAAGTCTTATATTGTGATATTGGAATAGTACTTTATGATATATTAATAAAAAATTTATATATGCATTTTAATCAGTTTTATAAATATTTCTTCTATCATAAATATAGGTTGTTTATAATTATTTTGTTAATATTAATATAACTTTTTTTTCCCCTCAAAATGTTTTAATTAGAAAAGAACATTAAAATAGGAAAAGAGAAAGAGAACAGAGGTAATATTAAAAAAAATATGAGTAAATTTTCATTGCATTATCAATAGAGAGATATAATAAGGAAAAAAATGAATCTATAAATAAATAAGAAAAAGTATTTTTTAAAAATTTAAACTGTCTTTCCCTTTTTTTTTTAAACAAATATTGAATGTTAATTTAAAAAGTTTCTTTTCTGATAATATAATTTTTCTTTTTCCTAATTCAATGGAATCAATCAAAACGTCACTCCAAACATGGCAACATGCTGCCCTTAGGATTTTCTCTTTCCTAGTCACACTTATTTATTAATTATTATTCAATTCTGTAGATCCAGTCTGATCTGGTTTAAAAGAATGAGACCATGTTTAAGCCTTTGGGCCTCATTATTCTTAGGCTAATAAATTGGGCCACCTTAACCAATCCCATTAATATGGACTCCGGAAGAGTCGGTTGGTCAATAGGTCCACTAGGCAGCCGGCGAATGCAGGAATTGAATTCGCTAAGCTGAGGTTCAGTTACAGTGTCCCTAAGATCAGCGGAGCTGTGGAAGAGGACAATTGGAGATGGCATGGGGTGCGTTTTGGGGGACTCGAGTACTGGAGATAGTCAAGAAGCATGACTCAGGCGGGCTTGTCTGGAAAAGAATAAAGCTCACAACCACTCGCAAAGCCAACGCCAAGAAGCGTCTCCGCCGCGTTTGGCAGGCAACTCTCACAATTTTCTTTCTTTCTTGTTTTCAAATATTGTTTCTCCTTTGTGTTTTTGGTTGCTTTGCTTCATCATAATTGCTCGTGATTGATAACCATCTGATTGGGGAGAGGATTATAATGCGTTTATGAGGTTCTTGTAGTTAAGCTGAGCATAATCATTCACGACTTCTGGTACTTGTGAAAACCCTTATTTGTTTATTTTTCTGTGAAAATTTGGTCATATCACCAAAAAGATTAAAAATATAGAGGAATTGTTTCTAATGGCCTCTATAGCTGAATCTTCTTGAAGGCTGTAACTTGTAACCGGGGCATTTGAGGCATATTATGGCAATGCATTTGCTGTATGCTAAATTCTTTCTTGTTATTTTGAAACTAAGCTGTTGGCATTGCTCTCTTCAAGTTGGGTCCTATTCTTAGATTAAAAGAAACCTAAGATGCTTGGGATAGGTATTGTCTACAGCCAATACAACCAAACAGGGCGTTACTTTTAAAAGAACCCAAAATATATTTACTGTAGGTGATTTAGGGAGGTTGTAGATAGTTCATTGTGTGCTGGTTCATTATTTTGATCGTGTGATGATCCTTGATTATGTCGTGGCACCAATAGTGAAGCCCATCAGACTGGACGATGAATTGCAGGAGCAACTGGAGGCCACTAAAATTGTGTTCCTGCGCTGCAGTTTTCTATTTTTTGATGTCTTATGGCTGGTTCTTTGATCTACGGCTCCTGGACTTTATGTTTCCCATTCCTTGTCCATGAAAGGAAATTAATTAACTTCATGGAATTAGAACTATTATGAGCAAAGAGTGTGCATGGAAGTCCGAAGCTGCAGCTTCTTGAATGCTGTTATATCTTACCAATTCCCCAACCAGCAAAACCATTTTAATTAAGTATATAAACAAATTTATTGACGTTACCTGTCAATTTTGACATTACAGGATTCTCTTAACTAATCAACGATTTTTATTTGCTTGTGTGTGCGAAAAATTTTGAATTTACATAAATTTGCAAATTGGCCAAGCTCTGTCTGTTTGTCTGTCTGTCTGTCTCTCTCTCTCTCACACACACACACACATATTTTATTTTTAAAGATAATGACATTAGATTCGGTTTTCCAAAGTTACTAAAGTGAATCCTAATAGCAATACTAAACTGTTTGATTTCTCTTAACAGCTTCAGGTAAATGTTCAAGCTTCAACCCTTGAGTTTTGTACTGATTAATGCAAAAGGAAGAAAATCTATGTTAAATGTGTTTCAACTGACTCCTGTCAGGGAGCTTTTTTTTGTTAACTGTACTTATTAATAAGAAAGAACAGAAAAAATTGAATGTATATCATTGAACTTATAAATAAGAATGGAAAGAAAGTCTGAATGCATTTCACGAGCATATTTAGTCATTAAGCTTCTTTTACTTGAAAAATTGAATAACTTTCGTTGGGGTTTCTTATTTTAGACTCTCTGGTGTGTTTTTTTATTATTCCTTTGGAGTTAATTTCTTAGGGACATCTAAGTAATATGATGTCATTACATTTACTTGTAAAATTTATGTGCTGATTGATCCAGAAGATTAAGTCACTCATTCTTTTCTTTCATAATCCTAAAAGAAATCCTTATCCTTCAATGTGATTTCAAATATGACAATTGTTTCTTTTTCTTAACGCTTACATTTATTTATCAATTATTTTCTTCTAATGAGTTATGTTATTTTATTTTGCAAAGAATGTTTAATGCAACACGAATTGTAGTTATTTTTACCCATATCCTTTCCGCTAGGTGTCAGGGGAAGGAAATGACATCTGCTTTCTTTTAGGATACACATTTCTTTATTGAGGCCATGAACCATGGGATAGTTCATGCATCATTGACTTGGTAATGGTAGACACATCCAGTGCGTTCATGTATATTATCCATTGTTCAGTAATTAAGTGTACTGCTTTCTCTACTGCATATAGATTGGCATTTCTAATCATTCCCAAACCCCATTTGGTAAGATATCAAAAGCCTTCTTCAGATTTAGAAATTTCCTACTCTTTTGAACCTTTTCATTTAGTAGCAAGTTCTGTATTATGAATATTAGGTTTTAGTGGCATCTGGTCTTCCATTTTATAGCTTTTAAAAAATACACACTTCCTCATGGATATTATTTGGATATGATGATTTGGTTTTTGTAATGTGCATTTTTACATTTCTCCCTTCCCACAATAAAAACCAACTATATTTTTTTTGTGGTGACCTACTACTAGTCATTTTTATTGTTTTGAATTGCGAATAATCTTTAATATGTTGACAATGATAATTGCTTAGGACAAAAATTAAATTTTCATTGTTGAAAAGTAATTGTTTAGAAAATATTTTGGTTCCATCCATATCTAAAGAACAACTCAACTGTTAAGACTAGTGATTGCTCAAAAGAAACTTTGTGGTTCTGTATTTGAAAGTCTTCGCTTTCTGGATATATCTTTGCTTTTTGGGTATTTCATTCTTTTTTTTCCAGATGTCTGAAGTGGAACAAATATCTTTCTTGTAGAATGAAGCTGTCCTGAGGGCTTGTTCAGAGGAGCCCCCCTCAAGAAGTTCACTGGTTGAATCTGGAGAGAGTTGTGGATGGCACAAGACGACTAAGACATATGAACAGACTAAGTGAGATCCTATGAGAGATTTCCTTTCTTTATTGAATATTTTTGTTTTTTTAGTTGTAGAATATAAGATATGAGAAGAAAAGGTATTCGATTACATCCATGGTAACCTTTATATTCTCTAACATCTGCTGAAATGATTCGGCGCATCATATGCTGAGTTTGTTTTTCCATGTGCATAACAGTATAAGCAAGATATGTTTGTTGGATTGTCATTGAACCTAGAAATTTTAAAATATGATTGAACTTATTAATGTTGTTTAGTTTCTGATTAAGGTTTATTGACTTTTCTTGTGGTCCCTTCACTGTGCCTATCACTTTACACACGATGGTAATTTGTGACTTTGAGCAAGTCTTGAACCGAAATCATGATTCGTCATTTTTCCCTGGTTTCTTTCCAATTCCTTAATGAAAACAAGTTGATAAAAGTCTGAGCATGTTTAGTTTCGTGCTGAAAAGCCCAGTGATGTTGATCGATGGGATTTAAATGGTTGCTGAAATTTGAGCAGGAATATATTGTGCTATCAGAATTACAACCATACACGGGATAATAGTGAATCTTATGGTTGGATATTGTGGTCCAATATGGAAAAATCAACTACATAAAGGTTTGTGGACATGGAAACCCACAGAAAGCCCAGAGTTCCATTCTAGATCTACAAGATTGATCTTGACGTAGATGATATCATATCTCAGTGTGGTAAATTTCATTTTGCATCACTATCAACAAAAGAAGATTTTTTTTTCCCATACTCTTTCTAGCGCATTGATCCTTAAGTTTTTTTTTTTTTTTTGGTGGGGGTGTATGGCTGTGTGTAATTCTATAGAGACACTTAGCATCCGCGTGAAGTGTTTTATCTTGCAACTAATTCCTGTTTGAGTGTTAGATGATTGTTTGGTATAAAGAGATGGGTATTTTTGTTTTTTAGATGTTTTCTGCTAAAGATAAGATTGTCAATGGACTGATTCTTGATCCCATCATCATGGTCAGCCATGAAGTTTGTTGCTTGGTATCTCCCATGTGCCACTCCATGGCTGCTTACATTTGCAGTTGGATACTTGAATTCGTGGGGGCAAATCTCTACTATCTTCTAGCACAAGCAATATCTTTAAATTCCTTCTTTCGAGCAGACGAGTCTCGTTGACCATTGAGTCTCTGGTTTTAATTAGAAGGGTGACTTCATGGGATATCTTTTATCTGTTTCTTGAAGCTCATTACAATGGATCTCTCTCTTATTCCCTTTTTATATTTTATTAGGCAGACTTAGCTGAAAATTTGGTGCTGATAAATGGAAGTTTCAAGATTGACAGTAAGAAACCCTGTGCTGGTATAGTTGGTGGAAGAGGACCGCAGGCGAGAGGGTTAGAACACAGAAATCCTCCATTCACATGAAGTGGCCTACCACATTTATGTTTGCTCTCGTTGCATTCATACTTGATTATTAAGTCCATAGCCCTACTTATTCAATGCGCGAGCTAAACCACACGGAGATGTCCTTGTTGCACAGATACTAAGCAACCCAGAAAATATTCATCTTGTCAAAGAAATTAGAAACCATTTGGAAGGGATTGATTTTGGAACTGGTCAACCTGCAAATATATATAGATATATAATTGATAAAATACTAGCGAAATTTCAAGATCGCCCCACTCAAGTGTGGATAGAACTCTTGGTGCAATCATATGCCTCCTGGACCCATTTTTTCTAGCTTCTCTATAATTCGTTCGATTTGACCTGAGCTACTGAACAACTCATCTTGGCCATGGTCTGGTTCTGAACCGGAATCATTGAGGGTTTTCTAGGCACTGTGAAAAAAATATAATTTCTTTTTTCACCCGAAACTTAATTGGCCTGCTGCGTTCTATTCAAAATTTATATTTTAGACCAGTGGGATGACCCACCCACGTGATTAGAAATACGAAAACTCAAGTTAGTCGGATCCTTCTTCTTTCCTCGGTTTTGTGGCTCTAGTCTTTTGGTTTCGGTCACGAAAATGTCAAATGAGACAGACTCACATCGCTACACAAAGGAAAAGAGGTGACGTGAACAACTCCAACTACAATACATCAACGAGACAGGTCTTTCCCTTTAGATTAGATCTTTGATGATGTTTCTGAACCACTGTTGCAAGAAACTCTGGTCGGCATCTTTCAAAATCCTCTCAAATTATGTATTCTAAAGATGAAAACCAACTATTTCTTCCTTCTTTACTGTTTTTGTTCTGGAATTTCATTATCAGGAGTAATAATAATCTATTCAATCAGACGATTAATCCCATTGTAAAATATGCCGTCCCTCATCTCTTAGTCACCCACTTGGCATTTTCACAAACACTTGGTGCCCACCTTGTAAAATCTTTGTCTGTCTCTCATTTTTAATTACATCATCCTTAACCTCAGGAGCACGGCACCCTGCATTTTTTTTTCTCTCTTAATTTACCATGAAGAATTATTGTAACTCCTACAAATCCTTTGTCAGATTGTTGTCGCTTTTTCAAAGTATACAAAATTTAATCTTTATCTATTAGGTTGAAACTTTTGGGATGAGATTCCTAGTTAATTTGGATCTTTAATTTTATTTTCCCCTGGAGTATTGGAAGGCATAAAGATGATAGTTTGACAAATCATTTCTCCATCATGTCCATTGTACAATACATGCGTGAAGAATTATTGAAGGTATTAAAATGTTTAGATTACATACGTTGTCATAGGCGTTTGCTAAATTAGGTCAGTACACAGGAAAGTAGTTGGAACATGTATTTGTGTAATGGGAGAATCTTTATGATTACTTTGCTACCTGTTCTCCAGCAAATTTTATATTAGGAAATTAGTAATAATATTTGTGTAATTGTGGGCTCAGGGGTCTACTTCGTCTTCTTCTCAAGACAATCAAAAGAATCCGAATGGACTTTTTGGAAGAATTTGGCCCCATCAAACCCAGTTTTTCTACAAATTTTTGGTCAATTAGGTATCATACATTCCATTAAACTAGAAAGAGGACTCAAAAGAAACGTATGCTTCCAAACATGGGTTGTGATTTGTGGACTAATTTTCTAATGCTGTCTGGGTTTCCTTCTCAAGATTTCTTGGAGGCTCTCAACTTACACCTACCTGTCTTGTAAATTCTAAGTTATTAGTTAACCATGTTTCTCCCATAAGAAAGCTTTTGAATAACTTTTCTCTTGCCTGTGGTTTTTTCATACTGGGACCATTGTGACAAAGATGCACAATTTATATTCCTTGTTATTTTTATTGGTAACCAAGTTAAGTTTTTGTCAAAGATTCAAACAATAAACTTGGAAGAGTATCAGAGAACTGGATTCTTTATAGTAAATTTACCTTTTGCAGGTTCTTGATAACTATTGAGAACCTTATGCAAAGTTGATTTGCAAAGATTATGTTCTTATTCTTGTGCTTCCAAAAAAAGGATATCCCTTTTGGCAAAGTTAGTTTGCAATTAGCATATATGCCTCCACATGCTTCCCCTTTTCCCTTTTTCTATATATTTATTCTGTCTTTTTGGCTCGTCTTTCTTTAGTTGTACACCCTTGGATTGAAATACAAGTGCAGAAAGGTCACGTTGAGTATTGAGATTTCATGGTAATTAGATACTAATATGTACTGGAACAAGAGAGGCTTTAACTTTGAATGCATAACTAAGGAGCAGATCAGACAACATCATTTAATGCAGAAATGTTGATTTTACACGGTGCTCTTTTGTTGATGCTCTTCTGTACTCCACCCAACTACATTTAACGCTGTCGTTGAGTGCCGGTCTTGATTTCTCCCCCTTCCCTTTTTGATTCCAGTTTGGCTTCTCTGTCTCTTCGTAGGAGTTGTTTATAAGGAGGAAGATCAAAGGGAGGAGAGGTGAAACTGTGGTACCAAAAGCTAACGAAAAAAAAGAAAATGGAAAAGTAGAAGCTCTGAATTGGTTATTTCAGATAAGAGTGGTAACTAAAATCACGGTTTTCTTCTAACCGATAAAGGGCTAAAACTATTGCAACTACTACTTTCTTCATGATCATCTGATTCATTGTTAGTGACCTCTGTGATGCCACTGGAACCAGAAGAAGAGGAAACTGGAGCTAGAGTTAATTCAATTCTGTCTTTGGCCATGAAATCGTAGAAAACAAGCCCAGATTTTTTGTGACTGGCAGCTGATTTACTACAATTATGAGGCTGCTGCTGCTGCTGACCGTGAGATGCCGTTTCTTGATGATCATCATTTTTGGTAATTCTCTTCTTAAAAAAGATGCGGCAGAGAACCCAGTTATCCTAAACAAAATCCAAAAGAAGAAAACAGTGAGAAAGGAAGGTCTTTCTTTCTGCTGCCGGTAAACATTCCTGCATAATGAGAAATTTATACTCATCGAATTTGAGATGGTATCAGACCTGGGCCAAGTTCTTTGCTTGCAAGGTGTTGCCGGCTATGGTTTCTTCGACATTAGCAAGGCGGTACTCATGCATGATCCAGTCAGTTCTTGTCCCATTCGGAGGCTTTCCTCTGTAGAAAACAAGAGTCTTTTTCATGCCCACCACTTGGCGGTTCCTGGATGTTACAATTTGCTTGTCCACTCCAGTTGCCTTCCAGTAGCCGGAACCAGTTGCTCTGTTGGATCTGTTACCATTGGGATACTTCACCTCTCTAGTGCTGAAGAAGTACCTCTCCTGTTCCGAGTCACCTAAACACATTACCCATTTCTCAGAATGAGAACAAATTCCATCCCTTATCTTTTCTCAGAAAACAAAAATTTCTTGTTCCAAAACAGAAAAACTAAGGAGGCTTTTTAGGCACATTTGCTGCTGAATGGTGACAGACTAATTCAAGAATTTGATTTCATCATGTTAATGTTTGAGACTTTTAACTCCCAATTGTAGAATCAAGAATTTATAAAAACAGAAAAGAACCAACCTGGCAAATCCCAAGGATCAGACTTGCAAACATCGACCTCTGGGATTATTGAAGCAGGCAAAGGGCAAGACAGGACCTTGCGCTTCAAGTACTGAACAACAAGCTCTTCATCAGTTGGGTGAAACCGAAATCCAGGAGGTAATCTGAGCACCCCATTCTTAACAAAGTTTAACTTCTCCATATGCAGAAGCTATATATATTAATACAGATTCCCTTTTCAATTATAGTTCCAACAGATTAGCCTTGATGAGCAGAACAGAAGCCTTGCTACCTCGTATACAAAATCTCAGGAACTCATTTGAGATAAAATTGAGAAAACAAGAAGAATAGATAGGGAGAAAAGAAAGGATGAAGAAGACTAGTAAGAAGTGGGTACGTGGGGAGGAAAGTGAGGCTTCTTTTTTATAGTCATGGAGATGTTTGAGGAAGGAGGGAAGTTTGGGACAGAGAAGGAATATTATAAGGACGAAACACTTGGCGTGAACAAGACTCAATCTCCTTTGCTTTGACGCATTTTAATTAAAACAAAATTTTTGAGGTTATTTAAAAAATAAAAAAAAAACTTTTGTTTCTTTCTCGCTGAAAAGGAAAATTGAAACTTTTCGTCCTCTATTTTTTTTTTTATATAAATCTGATTTTTTTAAATTATCCATCAAAAAAAAAAAATTTTATGATTCCAGTGATTTATTTTACTTTTTTTTTTACTACTCTTCATTTTTTTTTACCACATTGATATAAATAACTGTAAAATATGATTTTGGGAGTGTTTTTTTTTTTCTGTTAGATAGACGGGAGTAGATTTGAAATTTTACTTTTTAAAGCTTGATTTGGATCGGGTCAACCCAACCCAGATCCAAACCCATCCTAATATCACCGTTAAATCCAATGTGAAGATCTGGTTTTTTCTAAAACACATTGCTCCCTGTTCCTGCTGGGCGGTTACCGGGAAATATCTCTGATACCATAACTTACAATGGACAGCCCTTCTCTAGCCCAATGGAGAGGAAGACCAGTTTCCTTTCTCAAGTAGATGTTCTATGTTCTCACGCGCCAAAACACTGACATACATTGCTTTTCTAATTCTGCCCGAAAAGCTCACTTAAAGAAGACAAAACAGAGCAGGCAAAGTTGATCATAAGGGAGCTTGGATTGAGGAGATGTTGAAATAGCATGGTCAGTAGTCCTCTGTTTAGAGGCGTATAGGGTGGTGAGGGAAAAAAGGGTTAGTATTGGGCACGAGTCGCTGGTGAAACCATGCTTGTTATTGCCTGATGAACCCACTTCCGGGCTAGATTTCGAAAAAGTATCCAACTTTATTCTTCTACAGAAAGGACATTCGCCATGTTTGGCATATTGACAAGAGATCAAAGAAACTGCTATTTGCTTCACTTTGTGGATGCCACATCCATGATCAAATCAATCACACAAGAGCTGCAATATTCACAAGAAATTTATTTATATGTTACCCTTGAAATATTAATATATTAAATTCTTTCTGATAGGAGCTGAGATTTAGGTAATATCAGATTCTGTGATATGTTGTTGTAATAATAAATTGAGATTAATGTAACTAAATCTTTAGATCGCCTTCAGTCACCCCCAAAGTCAGTGGACTAAAATTCATCTTCATCACATAAACCTAAAATTCCCTTTATGCTCCCTTCAGATTCAGCCAATAAATTAAGCCAAATAACAATTAATTATTAAATGAATAGTAGCAGTAGTAACGGGAAAAGGCAAGAAAGTGTATTATGTCGTTCTTGCTTGATTGCAGCTTTGATGTCATTATATGAAGCTTCTTTCTCCAACCACAAGGTGAGATCAACTACCGAGACGTCCACGGTGAGAAGCCACACCGGTGAGTTTTCCGTTCTGGCAGAAATTTACCAACTGACTCTAATCGAATTGCATGGATTGCAGGGAAGATCTTTACAAATAAGCTTTTTCTCAAGATCAAATTGCAGGTTCCATCATTTCTGCGAGAAAGAAAGCTCAACTTCTTAGAGATAAATGGTGAAAATGCATGGGTTTGGATCCGGGGCACCCATCCTGGAACAAAATGAGTTAAAATTTTCAAATTTACCCTCATTGACCAGTCAAAAAATTCTAATCATATTTTTCGGTCATTTAAATCAATAATGTGTAAATAAAATAAATCAATATAGATTAGAGTCTCGAAAATGAAATTGGAGAAGGATAAAAAAAAATTAAATCAAACTTTTTTTTTAAAAAAAAAGATGAAAATGACCAAAAGTACTAATATTTCCTGATGAAAAAGACTCTCAGTAATTTGGAAAAGATTAGCTTCTAAAACTAAGGATTCTTCTATTCTTCGTTCATTGGTTTATGGAATAGTCGTAGGGATATTTTTTATGAACTTCTAAACGTTTTCTTATCTTGTGCGGTCTTATTGTTGTCCCAAGTTAATAATATAGTAAGAAAATTTCAAATTACATCTAATTAAATCACACAAAATAACCAAGATTTTACTTCCTCCGTTTTTATTTATAGATCAGTCAGGTAAAATTAAGATAATATATTTTTTTTCTTAAAATACATTCTAAATAAATTATAAATTAAAAAAGAAAAAGATAAGGATAATATAATAAAAAATTAATTAAATATCTAATATAGTTAGTTCTGTTCAAATAATGTATAAATGGAATTACAGGTACACAGTAATTAATGGATTTGTAGTTGAATTGTTAAGTTTTGAAAAATAAGTGTTCCATTACGTATGGGAAATTGTAATAATGAAGTGGGAAGGAGAAATTTTGAGGAGTTCAGTGCTTGTGGAACATGAAATTGCAGAATGGTCAATTGCGAAGAAGAGTAAAAGTGGAGCCCACCACCAAAAAAATTTGAAAATCTCGGTTGCGGGTGAAGTCATCTTATGTCAGGCTTACCAGTCCAGTCGTTTCCCTGTGGGGTTCTGGTCGTTTCGGAAGTGGTAGAAATTGGAGAGGGAAAGTACACGAGTACCCACGCCCGCCAGCATACAATTCAAAGTACAACTTGCTCTTCCTTTCCTTCACCCAAGCCAATCACCACCATGTGCAGGTAATCAAGGGACACAGTTCGGTTTTGGTTTTGGTTTTTCCCCTTTCTCCCCGCAACCAATAAACCTCACGGAATTGCTTTTACCTCAACTGGCAAAGCCGTGTCCAAATCTTTTGTTATCACAACCCCCACCTTAGTGGATCCGATCCGATCCGAATCTATATTTCAAATTCCAACTTGGAATATAAATAATAATATCTACGTGATTAATTTAAATTTGAAAACTTAAATGTAAAAATTAATGCAAACATTTCTATATATATATATGTGTGAATAGTAATTTCAATACCTTATTATATATATAATAATCATCTATATATAACCTACTTATTATCATATTATTCACTAATATAATTTTACCAATTCTACACTTCACGTAATGGGTATTTTTGAGTAAAAATTTAATAATTCAACATCCTTTTTATTCTATTCTAAAAGGATTACCAAGACAAATTATATAAGTGCATGATTGCTATGTAGGTTACTAAAGATTAATTGTTGCCATTTCTAGATGGAAGTGTGAAGTTTTATGATTTCAATCTCACTTCCCAATTCCTGGCTTGACGGGAGGCGATAGACAAGCAAAGAAAATTAAAATTAGAAGAGAAATTCCTGCCTCTCGGACGGCTAGGAAGCAATTTGAAGTAAATGGGATCTGAGATCTTTTATTTTAATTTTCTGATAAATTAAGGAAGAAAAACTATACAAATCAACAAGTGTTACATCACGTCACCTTTTCTCCCTAACAAAAGGAAGAGATTTAGTAGTTATAACCAAGTATGATAAGCTAGCATGCAAGAAGAAAGGATGGATATAAATATATATATATATATATATATATGGGATGGGGCAACCGATCTAGTCGTGCATCATCATCATCATTTATATATAAATATATATATATATATATTTATATATATCATGGGTTACTTATAAAAGAATGGAGTTTCAGTTTCATCAAGTTGCTCATCATCAAGATATACATATGCATATACATATACATATATGAGAATCTGGGTTTGTTGCGGAAGCAGATCTAAATATATTTGTAATTAAAATCTTGCTGATATATTCGTGGATTCCTTATGGCTAAGATGCTCTTCTCCATTCCTTTATCTAATAGCCAGTAGTACATGTATATATTTCTCCATATATCTCCACATTAAATATATAGATATAATTACCCCAAAGCACGAAATTGAGATATTCCATGTTAGCAAATAATAGGGTAAGCTAGAGTATCAATTTTAACATTTCATTAAAGGGTGCACGCCATTGTTAACCAGGAAAGGATGCTTTTGGTACAAATGCTAAGAAGGAGATGAGAAAGATGCTCTTTGTTTTGCCTTGCCCTCTCTGTTTCTCTCTCTCTCTCTCTCTCTCTCTTTAACCAGAAATAGACCACATAATTAGTAGTACTTCACAGTGTCATGGATGAGTCGAGTCACGAGGACCAGTAAAATACCACAATTTTAATATTATTCCTTTATACTATGGACTCAATTTTAGAAAATAATTTTCTTTTTAACATAAATCTTAAAAAAAAAAAAAAACCCTCCAAATTTATGGCTGATTTATTTTTGGGATGTATTTATATTTAAAAGAGTGGTAATTAAAGGTCCTACTTGCCTCCAGAACGACTGGCAGAGACGTCGGGATCAAAGGATAAATGACAAATACGCTAAATTCAGAAGTATGCCCCATTTCAAGATTTCCTTATATATTCTTGTCTCACTGTTCTTAATCACAAGGGAAATTTTTTTTTTTTTTTTTTTGGTACAAATTCCTTTCTGAAAAGACAGATGTCTCCCTCCCGCTCTCCCTTCAACTGGCTGGTGGTATTTATGATCTAGTGCGAGTAATAATTAAGTGTGTATATATATAGTGTTAGATTCATACTTTAATTACTTTATTATTATACTAATTAATAAAAATCTCACATCCAAATCTTTAGTTTTTTAAATAACATGTTTGAGTAAGTGAGCAAATGAAAAAGTAGCTAAGATGGAGTGGTTTCTTATAATAAATTAATTTACTACTAGGAAAAAAAATTATAAAATGGGATAATTAATTATTTTCTTTTTGGTATTTTTAGTTTACATAAATAAATAATAAGAGATAAATGGGAGAAGGACGCACGATGGTGAGATACCATGAATGCAACCACTCGAAAGGGGACAGGTGTGCGATATAATAATAAATAGGATAAATTATCCATTATTACCTTAAAATTTTATACATTACTCAGAAATGATTATAAACTAAAATTCAACCCTATCATAACATTTAACTCTCAAAACTTACTCGCTCATAACTTTTTGTCCAAAGGATAAGTTAAGTCACTAACCGTTTGAACCACATGACATCTTTTAGAGGCATTTTTTTTCCTTCCAATTACTACATGCAAAATCTCTTAAAGATTTTATTTTTTTCAAAATTTTCATCTTCAATTTTTTTTTGACAAGTCCAATTTTAGATTTATGTACATTCACTATTAAATCTCTCGAAGATTTTATTTTCTCAAAATCTTTCAAAAATCTTTTATCTTCTTCTTTTTTCAATTCAAAATTTAAATTTATGAAAATTTGTTGTCAAATCTCCAAATATGCCATTTTTTTTTGCCAAATCTCCAATACTCTCTCTCTCTCTCTCTCTCTCTCTCTCTCTCTCTCTCTCTCTCTCTCTCTCTCTCTCTCTCTCTCTCTCTCTCTCTAATGCAGATTGACCAGTTGAACTTATAGGAAATTTATCATGGTCTTCCTGAGATTTTTTTCTTTGAATGTTTCTAGTTTGGAAGAACTAAGAGAAGTGACAATTGTGACGAAAGTTTTAGGAGATTTGTGGGATCGATTGCTAAATCTAGTGGTCAGGAATGGAGGATCTGGGTTTAAGCATATCTAATCGAAAATGAAACTGATCTATGGAGATATGGTTAGAGGAGTTAGCGGAGGCGACAATGCTCAAATTTGGAGGGAAGGGAGTCGATGATAGTTAGTTCTAGTTGGGAAATCTTTTCTTCTCACTCCCAAATCTCCACTGACTTCCTTCTCTTTCTTTTAACTTCCCTGGAGAGTGATACTTAGTGAGATCTAGAGACATTACTGTCGTCAAAGACGAAATTTTCATAAATTTCTCAAGCTTAGTTCACCACCTTCAATTCCTTTCTTTATGTCTCGCTTTTCTTTTTCTTCTTTAGATCTATTATCTTTTTATTTTATTTCTATTATTTGAGAGTATTCAAAGTTCCAATATTTTCACTGTAATTTTGGACTTGTGAGAGAAGATAAGACATTGAAGTTAAAGAATTCTAATGTCTGATTGTCTCTTCTAAGCAAGAAGGGAGAAACTTTTTACAGTCTTTCAGAATGAGATGTCTGTAGTAGATATTTGAATATAAGATCAAAACCAATCCCAATGGATTTTTAATTTACAATCATTGTTAATAATAGTTGGAAGGTGAAAATGAACTTGTAAAACTCACGTGGGTTGCTTGTGAGTAGGTCCTTTAGTAACTTTGCGGTTCAAATTGTCGGAAGGTTATGGATAGGTAAGTATTGAAAGTTAGAGGTTATGAGTGGATCGAATTTTAGTTTAGGGTCATTTGAGAGTAATTTGAAAAAAGTTTGGGGTTAGGTGAATAATTTATCCTAATAAATAATTAAATAAAAAATGAAAAATAAAATGTGGAGGTGGAGGTGGAGGTGGAGGTAACGTGGGATGGTTGGGATTTAGTTAAGCTGGAGCCTCAAACATTGACAATATCATTGATTCCGTATAGGGAAGGACAACTCTTTATTGCCCCTGGCCCCTTTAATTAATTTCCTTTTTCTTTAAAAGAAAAAAGAAAAAAAAAAGAATTATAGAAATCTCTTTCAGAAAATAATTAAAGAAGAAAAAAAATTTACAACTCTTAGTCTTATTTAGGGAGAGAAGAATTTATGAGAAGTTCTCGAGAGAAATTAAAGAGAAGTATGAAGAGAAAAAGAGGAGAGGAGATATTCCATTCCAGTAAGCAAAAGGACTTGGGAGAGCATGGGAAGGGAAAGTTTTCTTTCTTTCTTATTAATAAGATGATGAATTGCGGCTGCGATTTCTCTTTCGTGATTGTTGTTTATTTGATTTTAAAAATAAAATATGTAGAGAGGTTGCGAGTCAAAGGAGATTGCGTGAGGGTATTGAAGAGGGTTTTAAGGAGAAAAACGTCAAAGGCTGCAATTATTGAGTTTAAACAGTAGTAGTGTAGTGCTCTTAGCTAGATAGATTAGTATAGAATAATTAATTAAGTTATTAATTGTTCGATATGCTCTTCATTAATTATTAATCTCTTCTTTGTCTTAAGCTCCTAATGCCATGTAATGTACCTGCCATGATTTTATTTTTTATGTCCGACAAGATTATCATTGCATTGCATTCTCATTGATTAGCACAAATTATTAAAATTATTATTATTATTATTTTCAATCAAATTATTCAAAATAAAAATAGAGATATTTACTTTCAAATCAAGAAAAAATGAGAGAAGAAAGCCTAAATTTTTGGCAATCAAATAGCTACGATCAAACTATTTGAACTTGTATTAGAAAGCTTATGGTTAAATTATATAAACAGTAAATGTCTTATTTCTTAAATTAGTTAAAATTTTATAAAGTAATTAATATTGTTGTACTCAAAATAAATAAAATTTCTATTAAAGTGAAAATAATATATTTAATTCTAAACCAAGAGAAAGAGGGAGTATATAGAGTGAAAAAGAATTTCTACTTAAAATTAGTGAAAATTATTTAAAATCCATTAAATGGAGCGACGATTTATCATAAATCTAAAAAAAAAAAAAGAAAAGAAAAAAAAGGGGGACTCTTATATATAATATAATAAAACACCCATTATGTCAATCATTTACAAATTATGCTTTTCCATTTTTTCCCTTTGCCATCATGACTTGTGTTTCAACTGTCAAACTTGTCTATAAATTTTCCTTGGGTGGGAAGTAGTTTAATTATCTACATTTGATTATTACCTCTCCTCTCCAAATGGTGCAACTAAAATTCTAATTATGCAATGATCGATCTTCTAAACACATACCCTCCTCCCCAAGAAGAATCTTGTTTCCACCTAAGAAATATTATCACGGATAGCATGTTTTCCTACATCACATCTGTGTATCTAATTAATTAATTATGCTACCTGTAGCCATTGAGAAAAAAAAAAAAATAGAGACTAGCTGGCTTTGAGTACTCCATATTTGTAGTACATATACATAAAGTGGTAGAAGTAAACGATTACTTTATATAATATAAGATAAAATTTCTAGAAGAAATATAATTAAATTAGAAGCGAAAATTCAACAATGACAATGAAGTTCAAAGTTGACTTGAGCCCATATATTTCTTTAAAAGACAGACATGCCTTTGAGGAATATATACATATATATATATATATATAT
>JAWZTD010000003.1:4572-14690 GCA_035221335.1 Echites panduratus | reverse complement strand
AAAAATAAAGAATATTTTAGACATAATAAATATATATTTATTGTTTCTTAATTTATATAAAACGATGGCTAACGCTTCTCTTTATCAGTAACAAATCAATTCAATCATTAATGTCAGTAAATGCAGTTGATGCAATTAATTAAGTTAATATGAACAAATTAAGATACTGCATATTATGGCCGTCTTGATGTAAAAAGTTTCCTAAATTTAAACTAGCCAACTTCATATTTTTAATTTACTCTGATCAGGATGACATTGATGAAAAAAATAATAATTATTTAAAGATCAAGTCATGTGTTGTACAACTATTCTCTCAATCTAATGATAAAACTTTAGACAGCTCCACCTAGCCTTCGTACGAAGGTGCCAACCTTCATATAGAAACAACAAGTGACGACATGGTTTATTGTTAATGTGTCATTATTATTATTATTATTATTATTTTGTGTTTTAGTGCCACGCAAATATATGTATGTATTGTATGTATGTACGATCCCTGCACAAAAATACGGCTTTAGAGAAAATTAAAGGATCATCAGAGAATAGAGAAGGCAAGAAAACTAAGTAGCAACAAGATCAAAGCCCCAAGAATATACAAGAAAAAGAAGATCAAGAACATACAAGAAAAATCTTAATAGAGGGAGAGAGAAAGGGGGGTTAGGAAGGAAGGAAGGAAGGAATGAATGAATGAGTAATAATAGGTAGAAAGAAGAACGGTGCGAGAGAGGACAAAGCAGCAAAGGTTGGCATGTTTTCCACTTAGAAAAAGAAACGGCTATATCAAAAATGCTTCGAATGGAGAATTTCACGTGGAATGAGTGGTTTGAAGAGAAAAGGCTTAATGGTTTTCTGCTAAAAAGTAACGTAAAATATCAGCGTCACCTCTGCGCCCCAAGTCCGGTTTGCGTGAGTTCTTGACATAAGTCCCGCAACAAACAAACTTAGCTAGCACAGAATGGCTTCTCTTCTGGCCGTTAATCCCTCAGAATTGTCTGGAGAATTTCAGGGACTCGGTATACCAAACTTATACAACAGGACAATTTTTAAACCATCATCAATATTCTAATAATTATTATTTTTTTAATTAATATCAAAAAGTTATATAAACAAATGAGTGATATATATATATATATATTTTTTTTTTTTTTCTCATATCATATTAAATTTTCAATTAAATCTGTAGGACCAATTCCAATAATACGATTATGATCTGTGTAAAAATGATAAATAAAAAATATTTTTCTTTCTTTTAACGTGGGAATTATATATATAATATAATTTTTTTCCCCAGCTATATATATACTTTTCATTCAAAAAAAATTTTTACTTTTTTGAGGGGTTAAGTTTTAGTGGGCGGCTGTTTGGGGGTGGGGGGTTGTGATAGGGGTTAGGGACTGATGCATGTCTCACGCACTGGAAGAGGGCCGTGAGGTTCATATATTTTGCCGTTTAGTAAATGATTTAATATGGGGGCTACGCCACCTACTAGGATTCCACTTGTCATGCAGAGCAATGAGAAGTTGGATGTGTGGAAATGCGATCTCTCTTCTAAACTTTCCCAGTATAAATACTCCGCATTTACTCCTCATATTTCCTCACCCATCAATCATTTTGCATGAATTCATTGTAAAGGTTTCATCCATCCGGTGAGAGAGAAGAAAGAGATCAACTCGAAAACCCTCTTTTTTCCCAGAAGAGTGAGTTTGAGTGAGTTTATCTCATCAGCTGCTTTTCCAGAGGCAGCAATACTTTTGTTTTTCTTCCTTAATTAAGGAAAGAGAAAGAGACAACTAAAGATGGCAGTTTTTCACATTCACCAGCCTTTGGTGTTCGCTTTTGGAATTTTAGGTCTGTTTTACTTTTCATTTACAGATATCCATCCATCCATTAATTAGCTAGCTTCTCTTCGCTTCTTCTTCCATTTTCTGTTAAATTTCCATTTCAGTTTAGTTGTTCAACTTGAAAAGCCATGCTAAAAATGCTCCACAACTAATTATTAATACACAACATACTCTCTGCATGGTCCAACTTTTAATTATTATTATTCTGTTATTAATAACAGTTTTTTTTTTTTTTCCCTTATGGTGATTCAGGTAACATCATTTCCATCTGCGTGTTCCTTGCTCCATTGTAAGTAACCTTACCTGACTGGCAATCTCAAATAATTATTATTATTTTCAGTCTAATTATAGACGTCTTAAACTACACTATATTATTAGATCTACTTCTAAATGCAATCCCTTATGGATCCCTTGCAGGCCAACGATGATAAGAATATGCAAAAAGAAATCAACAATGGGATACCAATCGATTCCTTATGTGGTTTCGCTATTCTCCGCCATGCTCTGGCTGTATTATGCACTTCTCAAGAGGACATTGTTGCTCCTCACTATCAACTCCCTTGGAATAGTCATCCAGACCATTTACCTCTTCATTTACCTTCTCTATGCAACCAAAGAAGCTAGGGTATGTATATATTTAAAGATTAATAGAGGGGTTTTTCCCGCCCCCCTCTTAATTTCTACCTCTACTATATAATTAAATGACAATTTTTTTTTTCTCTTATTTTAACCAACAGAAACACACCACCAAGCTAATGGCTGCACTGAATGTTGGGATTTTTACTGCCATTTTTCTAGTGACATACTACGCTTTTAAGGCTGGTCTCCGTATTTCGGTTGTGGGATGGATTTGTGTTGGTTTTGCCGTGAGCGTTTTCGCATCTCCTCTTAGCATTGTGGTAAGAACAATATCTGTATGTATATATATCTTCAATTAATTCTCTCTCTATATATACTAATTAATAATTAATCCTTTAATTGCTACTGCATTAATTAATTAATTAATTGATCGGTTGTTCGTACAGTTCCAAGTTATCCGAACGAGAAGTGTGGAGTTCATGCCATTTGCTTTGTCCTTCGCCCTCACCATAAGTGCAGTCATGTGGTTCTCTTATGGTTTATTGCTCAAGGACATGTGTATTGCGGTGAGTACTAATTACATTTAATTTCTAAAAATCATCTCAAATTAATTTTCCATATTATTTAATTAATTACTTACATACATAGACTTTCAATCTGAATGGACCTGCAGATTCCAAACGTTCTCGGTTTCATCTTGGGCGTACTTCAGATGTTGCTGTACGGCATATATAGGAATGCAAAGCCTATTGAGGTAGATGAAGAGAAGAAGGTTCCAGAACAGATGATAAACATTGTTGTTTTGGGTAATAACTCAGAAGTGCATCCGGTTGATTCACAACGGAACAGCTGTGACAAAGCGGATGAAAAGAAACAAGAAGAAGAAGAAGAAGTAGAAGAAAAAGAGAGAAACGTGGCCACAGCTCCTGCAGCAGATGAAAGCTGTGGCAAAGCAGCTGTGCAAATTGATCCTGTTCCAGTACTTGTCGTCTGTGCAGCTTAAAATTATATATGTATATTTTTCTGATCATCTATCAGTTTTTATATTTTTATAAATATATATATTCACAGATTTCTACTTCCTTTCCTTTCTTCCCCGATCGATCCCTCGATGTCCATCTCAATGTAATTTGATTTTGTAACGAAAAGCAAGAAATGATATGAACTTTTGTTTCATTAATAATGAGATTTTTCTCTATCTTTTTGATTAGCACCGCCACTAAGTCATGTCTGGATCCTGTTTTTAGCTCTACAAGCTTTTTCAATAATTCCGTACCTCAAGAGAAACTAAAACCACAAAAATATAAATATCACTCTATATAGTATACGTGCCATTACATGATGAGCTTAGAACATCCTCCACCACGTATTATTATTATTTTTATTTTTATTATTATTATTATTAGAGCATTTTGTCGACTTGAAATCAAGAAAATTGGTTACTGCCAATTAATTTTGAAGCAAAAACAAATAAATAAGGGGTTACGTATCCTTCCTTTCATTTCTAATTTTGTCGTGTTTTGCCTTCTTCTGAGACAAATGGTCCAGAAATTCCACGCCCTAACAAAAGTAAAAGTTTAAAATAAAAAAAAAAATGCATGAATGAAAAGCTAAACTTTTTATCTTCAAACTGCATTCAAAGACTTGAGAGAATGTGAAGAAACCAAAAGTAAAGAAAACGTGAAGATAAAATGTTGTTGATGAAAACTGTCAAAAGAAAAGTAGTTTGAAAAAGAGGAGTTTAGGATAACAAAAACAAAGATTTGTTTTTTTTTTAAAGTAATAATAATAATAATAATCTGACACAAAGAAACAGAAAAGTGAGGAATGGAAGCCGCATATTAGGGTGTCTGGAACACCAATCATGCATGTTGCTAAACTGAAATTTGTTCTTCTTCCACAAAATAAGAGAGAAGAATTCCCTTGTTGGATATTGCCATTGATCCATCTCTGATTTGCCTTTACTGGCCTTGAATCAATAATAATCTAAAGACCAAATACATAATTAAGGATGGGATTCCATGTGGGCTGTGGAGACACTTGCCACAGTTGTTGTATCATATTATATAGATTTGCCAGTTGCCAAATCTTGATTACTGCTCACATAAAAATGCAAGAATTCTTGCCATATCAAAAATTTTAAATCAGATAGATCAAAAACACAGTGCAGAAATTATAGATATAGAATGTATCAACTCAACTCTATATAAGGCATCAATTAGTTTGGGTAACATGTTACAGTGAAGAAGATTGCAGACAGTTGATGGTTTGTATATGATGAACCTAACAAGAGCCAATGAAGAGAGACTTGAATGTTCCAAAACTTTTTGAAAATACGTCCTTGCCCTTAGCCAGTTCTTCTATCTGTAAATGTACACTCTTCTTCTCTCTGATTCGAAACAGGGAACGAAAGTTACGGAAAGGTAAGGAGATAAAAGCAAAAGGCAGAAAAAATATATATATATATATATGTGGTCCCCTGTGCCTCCGCACAAGCACCGGACACTGATGATGATAGTCATATTGCCGGCCAAACAGATCAGATTGTTCAGGATCCAGGATTCTTCACTACGTAGGCAAAGCGAACTGGCAATAAGCCAAAGGTGGAAGAAGATGGGGCCTGCCTCCAATACTTTGCAAGGCATTATCCATTATTACCGTCGAAACTGCCTTGAGCACTTTGCCTTCTTTTCTCACGCCAATTTTCACCCCACATTTTAGCCTCTGCAACAGCTCGTTCCCTTTCCAAATCCCTGTTTAACATCCTTGCGGTCTCCCTTGGAGAATCTTCCTTTTCGGATCCTTCTAAATCCCATTTGCGTCCAGAACCTCCACCATCTTCGTTCCTTGATATTCTGGCTCCTCTCTCATCTCTATTTCTCCTATCATCCTTGTCCCCAGCAAACCTGTAACTATGTCCAGGTGCTGTGCTAGGATCATATGCCTGATTTGCCAGATAGGACAGGGCAGTTACAACATCTCCTATGAGGGGACGAGCAGCAGCCTGTTCTTGGATACACATGGATGCCACTGCTAGAGCTTGGTAAAGACCCCGCATTGGATATTGACCTTGTAGACTCGGATCAGCTAACTTTGCAAACTTTCTCCTGTCATTGAATAAAGGCCGAGCCTGCAATTAAACTTTGAAAAATATTCATTTCAAGAGTTCTTGGACAGATATAAAAAGCCACTAGAACACAACATTCAAATAATTTCAAAGGAACTTACCCATGTAACAAGATTTTGTTCTCCCTGGGGCCGAGTGCTGTCTATAGCTTTACGCCCAGTTATAAGCTCCAAGAAGACAACACCAAAACTATAAACATCTGATTTTACCGTCAATTGGCCAGTCATAGCATACTCAGGAGCACAATAACCATAAGTTCCCATGACCCTTGTGGAAACATGTGATTTGTCTCCAGTAGGACCAAGCTTTGCCAGCCCAAAGTCAGAAAGCTTTGGAACAAAACCGTCATCCAGCAGAATGTTGGACGACTTAAAATCCCTATAAATGACTGGGGGGTTTGCCTTATCATGAAGATACTCCAAACCTTTTGCTGCACCTGCAGCTATCTTCATTCTTGTGTTCCAATCTAATGGTTCTTTATCTGGGGGAAGATCTGCAAAAAAAGGTTTATCCAAGTATTCAGGAAGATTACATTCAATTCAGAAAGCAAACACAGATAGGCACAATTGCAAACAAGGATTTAATGGTGAATCTGATCATGCAATAACCAGAAAGAGCACATTCACGTGGATTGGAGAACAAACACCGATAATAAATATTCACAACCCTTCCAAAAAAACAACCAGGAAACTGCCAGTGATCACAACAATCAAAATACTTCTACAGGTGACTCTAAAACATAATAATAGCCAGCATGAGTCCACTAGAATCTTAACCAAGGGAGATACCCAAGCATATCTAACCAAGCAATTAACAGATCTCAACTCAATGGCCAAAAAAGAACAAAAAAAAAACAATGTAGATGGAAAATTATATCTTCATTATGAACAGAAGATAATAGGTCCATGCACTCTACAGATCCTCTACTGGTGGGAAAAAGGTTAGTACGAAACCACCTTTTCACTTTGACATCTGTTACGGCAATGAGCAAGAATAGACCACACTGAATTACATAAATGTAAAGTATAAAATTTGTTATCAGAATTTGGGATCGGGCATTTCTTTGGAAGACATTGAGTCATATACTCCCTCCATCCCAATTTAGTTGTTTAAGGTTATTTTACCAATATTAAAGAAATAATAACTTTACTCATTTTGGACTATTTTATCCCTCATAACTACTTTAATTTTTAAAGAAAATTTACTGTGGAGTAGGGAATAAAAGCATTAGGATTGGTTGGTATAGAATTTGAAAATGTGAAACAATTAATTTTTTTTAAAAAATGGTACTAATAAAGTAGATTAATAAAGGGTGGAGAAGAAAATTCAAGTGGATTTTTTTGTATTGAAATGCGTAAGCAACAACAAATTTGGGACAAGAATTCATTTCTTAAGCAACAACAAATTTGGGGAGGGAATAGTTTGGAAAAATTGAACTAGCATTTTTCGAAGTTAAAACTTTTCATTCATTTAAATTTGATTCAAGGGAAAATTGCTAAGCATTTCCTGAAAAGGTATTGGATCAAAAACCAAATAGGCAAAGCTAGGAGAAAGATGGAATCATGGAATATTGAGTGGCAGGTCAAGGATGTTTAGGGTAAAAATTTAGATGATTGACCAGGTGATGCTCTGCGCCATGCCAATATTAGTGTCATCCAACCAATTGATCTTAATCCAGGGTTTAAGTGATTAGTCGTCTTTATAGCTTTTTTAATCGTCAGTCACCTTTCCTCCTCTATGTAACTAGACTCCATTGAATAGACAATCTTGAAATTTGGAGAGCATGTCAAGCAGAGTAAGAGAAACATGAACGGCCAAGAATGGTGGTCCCATCAGAACCCACATGACAAAAGGTGGGAAAATCAGTAGAGAATCATTCTGCTATCAAATTTGGAAGATGACTGATAATCTGATTTGCTTGAATTTGCCAAATAATTACAGCTCAGAGGCTAGTTGGAGACAGCTGAATAAGTTAGATATTTGGACCTGCAGCTGAAATATTCCATCTAAAATAAGTTACTAGTTCTGTTACCATAGGTGTTCCTCAGAAATTACTGGGTCTGCTGCGCTAGCCAATTCCTTTTTGTCTTTCTTATAAGAAAAAGCTCATTAATTTCCATCTTCAATCTAAAATCACCATATTTTTCAATTGGAAAGAGAAAGAATTCTTCCAGAAATGAAATTTAGCCATAAATAGTAATTACTTGATAATTCTTGTTAAACTAAACATAATATATTGCAAGACCTGAAGATCAAGAAAACAAGAAAGCTATACCATGTAGGTGATCCTCCAATGAATCACCTCCAATGAACCCAAAGGCATAAATTCATAGAAACATAATATAGTGCAAGAACCAAAAATGATCAAGAAAACAAGAAAGCTATACCGTGTAGATGATCTTCCAATGAACCCAAAGGCATAAATTCATAGACAAGTAGCCTCTGGTCACCATCAGCACAGTAGCCAATTAAGTTGACAAGATTAGGATGATGTAAAAGGCTCAGCATTAGGACTTCAACCAAAAATTCTCTGTTACCCTGAAGCCCATTTCTATCCAATTGTTTAACAGCAACAACCTGTTTGAAATTAAGCCAGACAATCATTAAAACTGGAAAAAGAAAAATTAAAATTACAACAAAAGGCAAAACGTTCCTAAGTGCTCAGTTTCTCATTGCAGAAATATGTTCATTTTCCTAAAAGAATTTAAGGCAAAATTTTGCATGTTGAAGTTCTCATAATCCAATAGAAAATGAAGTACCTAAATTGGATCTGAAACCTCCAAGTAGACATTCTCCTAGATTAAATCTGAAATTTTAGCAGCTAACAAAACATGTCCTATGTCATACATTAGTAAAAACCTGCTTGTTATATGGGATGATTGATATTTCCCTCAAGGCAAAGTACCCTGTACACAAGTATCAATGCAACTTCATATACTGGGGAAAGAATAACTTGCTAATGTCAATTTACTGCAATATACCTGCCCTGAAGGAAGCCGCCCTTTGTATACACGTCCAAATCCTCCTTCACCTATAAATGATTCTTGTTTGAAATTGTTTGTGACAGCAGCAAGCTCACGGAAAGTGAAGGTTTGTGCAGCAATCTGAACATCCGGTAAATCCTTTAATCCAGATGATTCTTTCCTTGATGCAGTGGTGCTTCTTGATTTCAATCTGTCTGCTCCTGCAAAGAGCAGGAATCACTTGCACATACAGTAGAGCACATAAAACCAACCAAGTATTGGAATCCAGGTCGGTTTAAGACATCAGGTGGAATTAACGGATCACCATATTTGCTAAAACACAAGTCTCAGATACATGCCCCTGTCTTTTCTGTCAAAATCTAAAATCAAAACAACCATAATAGACGACTCTCACTATGCCTAATGAAATACAACCTAGATTTACCAAATTGAGCCTTTACTTCAAATCAATAAGAAGCAACGCATCAATCATTTCAACCACTAGAATTTAACCTATTCTTAAATATCAATCAATTCAACTTCATTGGTAATTATTTCATGTGAGATCCCAATCGACAACTCATTTAAAAAAAAATCAAAAAATAAAAAACTAAGCATCTCTGTTGAACTCTAATCATATCAATGGAGGTCTATGGAAAACGGGCGCATATAAGAAATCCAGAGTTCGTCTGATGACATGAAGTCAATCAAAGTCATAGATGCAGAAAACATCCATAAACTAATAAAACCCAGATCAGATCAATCAACAGTTAGCAAAAAAAACACATATAAAGAAGAAGTATCACTAACCAGAAGACAATCTTGAAATGTTTGATGGAACAGCTGGGTGGACTTCTTTTGGGCCATCTATTTCCTTCCGGGGATTCAGCTTTTCCTCCTCCCTTGAATCAAAACAAGGAAAACAACCCATTTATCCTCACTCCCCCAAGAAAAAGGTTGAAAAAGAAAACTCGGACCTTCTGAAATCTATCCCTCAAGGCTCAAACTAGTTGATTCAACCCAAAATCAATCAACTTTCATATTCTTGAATCCAATCCTCGACCGTCAAATAAAGTCATGATACAAATCCCAAACATGCGTCCAATTCTTTAATCAATTTATCTCATCAGCTATGACAAAAACCAGTGATTACAAGACAAATAAGAAGAAAACAACAAATACAAGATGCACAGCAGCAGCAACAACAACAGCACAGATTAGGAAAGGCTTCTTGATTGCTCTGGCTGAGGAGAAACAAAAAGGAAAAAAAAAATTTAAAAAAAACTCTTAAGATATTTGCTAGCTAGTGTTGTTGTTGTGACAGGGCTGTAGCCGGCTTTGTCGTCGGCTTTATATCCACGGTAGGCTTCCTGATTCTCTCTCTAGTGGTTTACACATTCTTTATATACGAAACTGGAAAAAAAAAAAAAATTGTAGATGCACACACATTTAACTATTCCCACAGCCACAATGCGATCATTCACATTCCATAATTGGCCCTTTGACCGTTTTTTGATGAATTTTGGATGCATTTGCTTTCGGATTCCAGACTTACAGTATTATTTATAACATTCTCTCAAAATAATAAATTCATTTTTACTACCTCCT
>JAWZTD010000002.1:7077407-7090005 GCA_035221335.1 Echites panduratus | reverse complement strand
TTTTTTTTTTTACTTTTTTGAAATGTTTGAAGTTAAGTATTTTATTTTTTAATACAATCATAACAATATCTAATTCACATAATAAAAATTTATAAATTAATCCAAAATTCGGGTGACTTATTAATTCGAGGGATGAAGGAATACTAAAATTATTTCAAGCACTTAACGGATTGTAAAACTACACAATGCACATGACAATAAATAAAAAATAAAAATAAAAAACAAATGAGTGGACACCCACCGTTGGCAGTCGATGATTATTCAACTTGTTCCGTCTTGGAGGAGTGCACATCATCTCTTTTTTTTTTTTAATCTAAGCATATCATCGCTTCTTCATTCCAGAGAAAGCGGTAAAAAAAACAAAAGAAAACAGGAAAATGGGATCTATCGATATGCCGACGGCTGCAGAAAACGGCTCAACGCCGTCCACCACGCCAGACGGAGCTTTACAGACGGGACATTCCAACGGAACTCAGGGAGATGAGAGTAACTCCTTGAAGAAGAGGAGAGCAGGATTTCTTCCCCTGGAAGTGGGGACTCGCGTGATGTGTCGTTGGCGAGACGGAAAATATCATCCCGTTAAAGTCATCGAACGCCGGAAGTTGTCTTCATCTGGGGTCAATGATTATGAGTACTATGTTCACTATACTGAGTGTAAGTTCAATATTTCATTTCCCCATTTTTACGAAATTTCCATAACTTTGATCAGTTAGGGCTAGGGTTGGGGTTGTTATATTACGCTTCAATAATCTACTCGTCTCCTGGGCTCAATAGTTTCCGGAAATCTCACCAGTATGCATAATTTTGTATATGTGGTTGCAAATAGTGTTAATTCTCCTCCCGAATACTTTCAGAAGATGTTCATTCTTGATAAGGACAGTAGTTTTGTATTCTTTTACCTATAGAATTTATAACAGTTCCGATCTACCCAAAAGTTTTCATTGGCCTATCAGTTTTTCTAGAATTAGTGTTGCATGATTGCTTGTTGTTTCCTCTTCACTTTCAATATCAGGCCTTATGATTTAGTGGCAGTATGCCTTAGAGTTTACTTGTTGGGCAGTTAATTTTTCGTCTATATTTCTCTTTATACTTTTTGGGTTTTTTTTTCACAGTATTTTCTGTTCATTTACTTCTCATTTTGCTTCTGTGCCTCCTACTGCATCTTGTGCAGAATAATTCCTTGCAGTGCTGAGTTACCAGTTCAGTAATTGTTGTTTGCTTATATGATTGTTTTTTTTTTGTAGAATAGTGAGGTGTCCATTGGTCTTCATATGTTCATGTAGAGATCCTACATATGGTGTGGTAGTTGAGGTCTACTAGGAGACAAATGGCTTAGGGTGTTACATGTAAGATTTTAGGAATTGAGAATGAAGCTTCTACCTTATTATTAGAGTTTGCCTCAATAATCACTTGTGCTAGAAGTTTAGAAGGGCTAGAAGCAAATGAAACAAGTCTAAAGCTTTCATCAGTTGTCCATAACAATTAGTGACTGGTGAAAAACTGTTTAGTCATTCTCTTCTCATTTTGTCCTTGTAAATACTGTAGTAATATTTTAGTGCCAAAGCATTGCCTTCCCATTGTGGCCACTACTCTTTATATGTGTGTGAGCAGAATTTTTTCTCTTGTGCCATACTCCATCCAGTCCTTTTAGATGCCATTTAAGGATCTCACATCTATGTTGTTTTGAAAGCCAAAAGGCTAACTTAACCTTATTTTTACTCTATGACAAGTCATTAATGCTGTCTTTCTCTCCCCATGATTAGGATGGTTTGAGAGGACCACTTGAAATTTGTAATCATAAAATGTAGTATTATTTTAAAAAACTGAAAACTAATGTAATTTTAAGTGGTATGATAAAGGATGAGGTAACTTAGGAGAAAACAATAAATACTTAATTTTCTAAAATGACAAAAAAAAAAAAAATCTAACATGAAGATGAGAGAAACGGAAATGGCTTGTTTTAGCCAATCAAAAGCCTAACTTAAGCTAAGCATCATTTGATTTAGTGACATGCATTGACATCTTGTTTACTTTTTCTACCCTTGACATTTGAAGTGGAAACTGTTTCCATTTCTATTGAATAGGTTCCTGCTTTCATGATTTGTCAGTAATCTGCACATTTCCATGTGTATTGGGATAGAGTACTTTTGTTTTCGATGTTCTTAGAATGCCATGTGATAGAATCTGATAATGAAGTTTGATTCCTTGCTAAACACCTGATTTGTTCTCTTTTCAATGCTTCTATTTGTCTTTCCGGTGTAGTTAATAGGCGGCTTGATGAATGGGTTAAACTTGAACAGCTTGATCTTGACTCAGTGGAGACAGTTGTAGATGAGAAGGTGGAGGACAAGGTAGTTCGCTTTTTCCCTATTTATGCTCAGGAATATGAGCTGATCTTCTCATGTTGGGAACTTATTCAAACTTCTTAGTCTTGAATTACCTTGTCTACCTTTTATCTGTTTCTTCCCAGAGGTCAAAAGGTGAAATTGACATCTTTTTAAGGGTATCTTCCTTTTGATGTTCCCATTAAATCCACAACAGGCCATCGACTACTGAATTCTACATGTTTTTTCTTTTATGAGAGATAAAGAAAATAGGATTGTAGTTTAATTTTGAAAGGCCAAAATATAAAGGTGTTTGATCATCACAAGCTTTTCAAGGTGCAGCTGTCTTTCTTACCTTAGGATGAAACTTTGATACATGGGAAGACCTGTTGCTGTACCATTTACTGGGTTGTCTGCTGTTTGCTTGATATTGAAAATGGCTTTTTGTGGAAGCCCCCCAAGCACACATCTTTATGTTTAACAAAGCAATTGGATGGCCATGGTTCATTGCTTGTGTGGTCAATGAGGGATGCTATTTCGGCTGATCCCTCTGAAAATAGCTAGGTTGTAGGACCAACCGGTCCTTCATTTGCAACAAATTATGTTGCAGATGAGGATCCCTTTGAAAACAGCTAGGTCGTATCTGAATCTGTTTTATGTTACTTTAATCTATATTTTCTTAAAAGGGAAAAGTTTTGCAGTTATTTGAATTTAAAGTATGGAACAATTCAAATTGAATTTTGGTTAATTGTGTTGGTTATTCCTTCATGCTGCTTTGGTAATTTTCCTCTCACAAATCTTCTGTTGTTTAGGTTACAAGCCTGAAAATGACACGTCACCAGAAACGGAAGATTGATGAGACACATGTGGAGGTAGTCTTAAATCTAATTGTTACATCAATTTCCTCTAAAATATCACTGTGTCTCTTGCTTTTTAGCACGGTCACCATATTTGCAGTATGTAGATAAATTGATTATGAGTTATGTTGCTCAGTAATTCAAATTTGTTCAATTTGCTTCTGCTGAAAATTGCTTTAAATTTCTGTTGATATTGCATCTGATTGGTTCTTTGTTGAAATCATGTAAAAGGTATTATTAGACCTTGTCACTGTATCAGAAAATAAGAACATTAACTTTGATAAATGGTTGATTAAAATTTAAAAGTTTACCTATTAGCAGAGGCTTGAAGCAAACAAAGGCAGGCTTAATGTAATATGGAATATATTAGAAACATATAGATTTTTGGATATATTCGATTTTGTGTAGTGAAGCGCAATCACCAGCAGGAGAGAAATATATCATGTAAAATATTCTTGTTTTACATGTCTCAAGATCAAAGTTTGAAGTCATTGTTTCAGAAACTTGTTACTGCTGTGTTGAACATATATCTGATCCTCATCCATCATGCAGTTAACTTGTATAACTGAACATATATGATGTATTTATCACTTACTGAAATGATAAGAGGCTCAGGACTTTGTAAACCAAATTAATACCATTTAGTAGCTCTTTATGTATAAGGATTTGGAGTAGAAAACAAAAGGTTTTGCCATATGCAAGCCGGACTGAGACACCATGTAGCCAAAAATATTGAACAATATCTTTCTAACTGAACTGATTTTGACAATTTATCCCTTCTAGTCCATTTGTCCCCGGTTTGATTTTTAATGTTCTCTTGTCCTGTTATTATATAATGAATCTCGTTTTACCCAGGGCCATGAAGAGCTTGATGCTGCTAGTTTGCGTGAGCATGAGGAGTTCACCAAGGTTAAGAATATTGCGACAATAGAACTTGGGAGATATGAAATTGAGACATGGTACTTCTCCCCATTTCCACCAGAGTACAATGACTGTGTGAAGCTGTACTTTTGTGAATTTTGCCTCAATTTCATGAAGAGAAAAGAACAGCTTCAAAGGCATATGGTGAGCTTGCCTCTATTATATTTCTAGTTGGTATTCTTTTCCTTCTTGGGAGGAATTTCTTTTGTTAGACACAAAAACCTGTGGAGCTAAATTTTGCAGTTTCAGTGTCATCAAGCTACTACTGTTTTAACATTGCAACTGTATATGGATTCTTATGATTTCTATTTGAAAATGGTAATAAGTCTTCCTACATGCTTAAACCCTTCTTTCTAGAGTTTGGTTCTTAGGGTGATTTTTTTTTTTTTATGCCTGTGTTATGGGAATTGTTATCTGTGCATTATATTATGTTCCTAAAGTTTGAATCAAGGCCTTTATGCTGTGCTCATTCGTACTCTTAATCCAGAGATTATTATAGCAGCATGCCTTCATGGTTTTGATGTATGTGTATCGCTGTTATGATCTCTTTCTGTTTCCCTATTTTCTTCTAAAATTTTCATTGGTGTTCCATTTTCTTGTACTTTGATGTCTATTAAAGAATTGTGGTATCAGAAGAGAAAAACTACTCATGAATCTCTGAAGAGTATGATATTCGTAACAGGGGTTTCTTTTCTCTTCAATTGGATTGCCTTCATTCAATTATTCCCATCATAATACAAACTTCCCATGTTATGCATGAATTGCTAACAATTTCCTTTCACCCTGTTAGATGAAGAATAAGCCATCCTCTCCCTTTCATGGATATAAAGAGGTTCAAGGTGCTATTCAAACACATTGGGTGTGTCCACTAGTCTTTGTTGTCTTGTTCAAGCATACTGGTTTCGGTTGGATATGCAATTCTTTAATTCTTAACCTGCATACAAAAATAAGCAGAAATTGCCCTCCTTACACCAAATGGTTTTACGTAATATGAGGTTTGACATGAGGAATATATCAACTAAGGCCAATTTTTCTTTTATGTTTAATTTATTTATTTTTGTTAACAAAACGGAAACAAGTGATAAGGCCATACAGTTGCAACCTGGTGACCACACAAAGAGATAGAACCCAAGAAACATGTGTCTAATTTTGGGAAGAGTGGAGAGTAATTTGCGAAATCTGGAGCTAGTAATACTGTCCATATCATCAATACCATCTCTCATAAATTGTTTGTTTTCCAACTTTTGCAATCATGTTTGTAATCCAATTTGACTTCTGGACTTCTGGTAACAATAAATAAATTCAGATGTAATGTGGTGATATTTTTTATTTTTGTTTGTTTTGTAGAGGAAATGTGATCTTAAGCATCCTCCTGGTGATGAGATATATCGAAGTGGTACTTTGTCAATGTTTGAGGTATGTTGTAATTGCTTCAAATAGCCGTTAGTTGGAAACTACTTTTTTTTCTGAAATGATATGCTAAGATTGCAGTCTACTGATCATCATTTCAGCTTCAATGCATTTACTCAATTTTTTAATTTCTTACTTGATGACTGTTGTCAAGTGGTCTGGATGTGACTGAACCATCATTTCTCAATTTTTTTTTTTTTTTTTTTTTTGTCATGAGGATGAAAGATTTATGTTAAGTGCTTATAGAGACTATGAATTGATAAATTTTATCGCTCAAATATTAATATTTTTTCAACTTCCAAAGATCGTCTATAATCTTTTCTTTTTTTTAAGTCTTCAAACTATTTTTGACCAACATGACAGGCCCTTTTAGTTGAAAAATATGTTGTTGCAGCCAAGTTAACAATTCTTTTCACTAGTCAAGGGGGAGGCAAATATGGCATTACACTGTTAGAAAGAAAAGAAGAGAAAAATGATTGAAGATGGATTTTGCATGGGTTCACTTTACCAAAACCAAAACCCCTTATAACTAAATCAAAACATCAACTTTAAAACTTCCCTACCATGTTATCTGGTGGAATTTAACTAGAGATTGGGAGAATGATGATAGAAGAAATGGGATTGTCTCCAAAATTGTTGCAATCAGTGCCCTTCTTTTGGAAGGCTTTCAGAGCAAATGTCCCTTGAGTGGGTATTCATGGAGAAAGTTTTGGAATGAAGCACCTCCATTTCCAGCCTTTGAGCGGATGTACTGCTTGGATCAAACTGAATGGTATGAACAGATCATGAATAAAATGAAATGGTATCTGGAACCTCTTCTTGTGGGCTGCTTACTGCCAAAGAAACTGACTTAAAAGCTGGGATATCTTCCAATAGTTCCAGAAAGAAATTTTCCCCTACCTCTGAATTGTTAGAAAAGAATTATCAACTTGACTGGAATGGGACATTATCTGGCCCAAAGGCTATAATTATAATTCAGGGGCACAAAAAGTTAGAAAAGAAATATTAAGGATCCACCTTAAAAGTCAAAAAACCCTCCTACTTGGTACTTTTCACCGCCTGTCCAGGGTTGAGCCAAGCATCATGCTGACCGGTTAAAGCCTCCGACTCATAATTGGTGAATTTGTAGGTTCAATTTCTATTGGATGCACTTGAATGGGAGCCTCCAATATATATATTGGAATTGGTTCTATATCAATGGAATTTCACCTTCCATGCAATAAAGAATTGGTGTGGTATATTCATAATATCTGAACAGTAAGAAGTAGCATCCTTATTGAGACTCGAACTCATACAGAAGAAAGCCGATGTATGGATGGAATCCAATATGCGGTATTTACTGACAAAAAGTCTTCGCTTATTAGGGAAAAATCAATATACTCTAATGCTTGGGTATTAAATTTAACAATTTTCTTAGAAACTTAAACATATTTAACATGTGTTAGATTTTCTTTTTCTCACATTTTTTTCTCTCTCTCTCTTTTTATTTTTTAGTTTTATATTTGGGCTTACATGTGTTATCTCAGGTTAGACTGCAGATGATGTCGTCAATTATAAAACATTTTGATAAATTAGCTTACGATAGCCGGCTTTTTCCTATTTATTCCAATTTTTACATTTGCAATGAAATACCTAGAATTGGAATGTTTTGGAAACAGGTTGATGGCAAAAAGAACAAGGTGTATGGACAGAATTTGTGTTATCTGGCGAAATTATTTCTTGATCACAAGACTCTTTACTACGATGTGGACTTATTTCTCTTTTATGTGTTGTGTGAATGCGATGATCGAGGATGCCACATGGTTGGATATTTTTCAAAGGTAACTCACTTTATAAGATCTCCCTTTTATGATATGCTTGATTTATATTATGATGGATTTGTTTTATTTGCTCTATCTAATGAAAGGAAATTTGTGGGAAGAATTCTTCATTATTGCTGGGTGGCATATCCTAATTTTTTGTTGCTACTGAATGAATCTGTGATATAACACTATATTCGCTTGGAATATGATGAATCCGATATCTTTTTATTGGAGATAGCGATCCAGATAAAGGTTATTGTGCAAGGATGGATCCAAATTTCAACCTTTTGCATCAGTCAGCTATGACTTGTACTCCATTTCCATACCCAAAAACCTTTTGAGGATTTATCCCCTAGTTTTCAATTGAAGGTGTGTAGATATACTGGATTACATATCTGGGAGCCTAAGAATATCGGTTTAGTTGTGGATTGAATGAATTGAGAGAGTCCATGAGAAGGGATTCTTTTCTTCTTTTAGCATGAAAATCTCCATGAAGAGTGTTGAAGTGAGTTTTAACAATTGGGAAAGTAGACTTTTCATAATATGTGATGAAAATGATGCAAATGATCAAGTTATGTATTTTATCTTCTGCTTTTTCCACAAAATATATGCGGAGAGAGTGGTGAACAATATCGGGGAAATTTTTTAGATCTCCACTCTTGTCATCTTACCATGTTTGGTTCATTCTCTATGCCTCTCCGTTTTTCTTCTTTTGGTCATCAAGATTTTTGTTTATGTTAATTATTGTTTTATAACTCATGAAGGACTGTTCACTAAGTTTCTCAATTGTGTGTGGCTTTTCAGGAAAAGCATTCGGAGGAATCTTACAATTTGGCGTGCATTTTGACTCTCCCTCCTTATCAGCGGAAAGGCTATGGAAAATTTCTTATTGCTTTTTGTAAGCATTCTGATTTTGAAACTTGTTGAAGCTGTCCTTTTCATCTTGTTTAATTTGAGCACTCCTTTCTTTGTTTCTCTGCTCTTTGATGGATACAGTATCCGTGTACACGCTGAAAACATAATATCCGAAATTGGAAGAAATGTTCATAATCATGCATATTAAGATTTAGTTATGAGGAAAAAGTGGATGTGCATCCACAAAAACTCATACTACCTGGTTCTAAGTCATCCACTTTTGAGAAGAGAAAATTCTAGGAACAGGATGCCAAAATGCTTGTAAGGTAGCCTGCAAACAGTTGAGAAACCTAGGAGCCCATTTGTGACTTCTGGATACAAATGACTTTTACATGGGAAGCATATTTCCTTGTCTATAAACTAAAAGATTTCTGTATGACAAATCTTACTATCAAGGAGTAATAGATTTCCTCTAGTCAGATTGATTCCCAGTATGATTTTGAACAATTTTATATCTTGAATGTCCACATTTTCTGTGCTCTACTTTCCAGACATAACTAAAAGATTTGTTACTGTGAATTATAATATCAGACTACAAATACCTTGTTTGAATGAAGTTGGTCTTCTTCATTGCTTTGTGAAAACTGTCTAGCTATAATAGCATTATCCCCTTTCTACTTTTTCATGATAAGAAAGTCATTTTCATACTAGGTGTGCCTGTTAAGTATACTCTTCCATGCAAAGTCGTATATTGCTTTCTTTAAAATCCAGCTGACATAAGGTATTACTTCAAATAAAAATATTGTAAATCTCATCCTAACCGTGCAACAGCGTATGAGCTATCGAAGAAAGAAGGCAAAGTTGGAACACCAGAAAGGCCTCTTTCCGACCTGGGGCTATTGAGCTATCGTGGATATTGGACTCGTGTTCTTCTAGATATCTTGAAAAAGCACAAAGGCAACATTTCTATCAAGGTCCACTTCTGAAAGCCTAATAGTTTTGTTTACATTTGCCTGCTTCTTCTTTGAATTGTGGTACTATAGAGGACATTTCAACATTAAATTATGCATCATTTTCTACTTCATTGAGGGCACAGATGAAAGACGTATAAAGGTATCTTCATTTAAGGAAAACTTTTGAGATTGCATGGCTGAAAGAATGGAATATTGGGCTTGTTTCGAAAACTTAATCTTATGTGCTTGCTTTCTTTTGTGCATGAAAAATTAGGGTGTATCTGGTCACCCATTTTACCAATGCTCTTACTCATTGGCAATAAGTAATTTTACCCTTTAATAATTTTAAAATTTCTACATATGGTTTCCATTCTGGATACTAAATATTTAAACTTATTAACTATATCTAAATTAAAGTTTCACATATTTAAACTTATTAACTATATTTTAACTATTTTATTAATTTATCCAACATGGGGAGCTCACCTAATATCAACTCATACACCCAATTCATAACTATAAATCTTACTCAAATACCGTTTCTTCCTATTTTCTACATATGCACAAACGTTATCATGGGATCCAAGTGTAGCCTTGGAAACAAACATAGGGGGCTTGTTTGGGTAGATGGATTGGGATTGAACAAAGTATTTGAGAAATGATTTCTAAAAGAAATGAAATTTGAAATGATAAGCTGAAACTTTAACTTCCAAATTAAGGCAACGGAAGGATGAGCAGAACTACATGGTTATGGATTTTATGAGAATCAGCTAAGAAAGTAGATAGATGTCAAGTGAATGACATTCATGCTTAGCATTCTTCAAATTGAATCCTTTGATTGAGACTTGAAGCAAAATCGTCTACTGTTTTGCATGCACCTAGTCATCAATACCCATTCTGATTTATTGGTTCGGTGAACTTCTGATCAAATAGAATTTGATTTTCATGCTGATAATCAGTTAGACAATAAAATCTCACTCAAAAGTATGTGTATTGTCAGCATGTAAATGACTAAGACTATAGTGGACAAACATGAACAGTGGTTTTATTTTTGTAAATGTTTTGTCTTGTTCATTTGTTACTTTGTGTTTCTTCAGGAGCTTAGCGACATGACTGCCATCAAGGCTGAGGATATCTTGACGACCCTCCAGACCCTAGAGCTAATCCAATACCGTAAGGGGCAGCATGTTATTTGTGCTGATCCCAAGGTCTTGGATCGCCATCTTAAAGCTGCAGGCCGTGGTGGTCTAGAAGTTGATGTTAGCAAACTGATATGGACTCCCTACAAGGAGCAGAACTAATCATTTCCCATCATTGCTGAGTCAGGGGTTTATGCTTATTCTACTTGTACATAAACTAGAGGGAAGGTAGAAAAAACTAGGAGATCTCTCAGAGGGTTAGGATTCTGTGCTTCTATGGAAGAGGTTTTGACAGACTCTAATCAATAGTTTGTAAAATAGTTAGTTATATGATGACATGTGCACTTTGTGCTATGTTGTTTTCTGGTGCCTAATCAATTGTTTATAGGATGTCTAGTTTGGTTCTTGCTGGCGGCATTGATCATGCTTATACTATGGTTTGTGACCTCCTGAATAGGGTTATACTATGCTTATACTATCGTTAAAAAACACTGTTGTGTTAAACAACTAGGGTGTTCTTTTCCAGTATCACTTTTTTACTACTTTTTGTTTGTTTGTATATATTTTTATATAGCTCTGCCTTTGTCTCTCTCTCTCTCTCTCTCTCTCTCTCTCTGTTAAGATTTGTACCGTTTGGAGAGTGAACTATACAGAAAGCACAAGGCTAGCAAGCAAGGGACTTTTTAATGTTGGCGAAAAGATATATCTATGTGCAGTGTACTCCTAGCCTCCCTGCCCCTCCCCACCATCTTAGTATATATCAAGGCAAATTGTCAAATATCATCTGCAAATATTTTTATTTTTGGACTTTCACTGTGGGTCCTTAATAATTCTTTTGAACATTTTAGATCCTTAAATCATTTTTGAGTCACACAAGAGGTCCTTTTATTCTGAAAAGTATTTTTTTGGCTCAGTCAACTTCTTTTTCTTTTCACCCTGATCAAACAAAGGTGCAATTTGGTACACTTCAATATTCAATCGTTAAAACAAAAATCAGAGAAAACCTGAGTTCACGTGCAAAAGAGAGTTCATGGGCAACAACACCTGTTCGGACATTTTGGTTTGTTCTGATCATTTTTGCAAAGTAAATTCAAATTCATATGAAAGCGTTGGTTTCACTTACGAAGGGTATTTATAATGCTTGTGAATGTTTGGTTAGGTTCCATAGCCCATTTATCTTGAATTCTAAACTCCTCTACCATGATATGGTATTAATTTCTCCTTAAACAGATCAGTCTACCTATATAGCACTATTGGAGACATCATAATGAAACTGCCCAATTCAATCTCCTAGAGAGAAGAAAGTGACAAGGGTAGAATGATCGGGTATGGAATTGGGTTGAATTAGGTCTCTTCGTGGGTCAAATTTGCAAGATAAATTATCAGAGGAAATTGGGGATAGTCCTGATTTTTCTTTGATGCTTAAGTCAGAAATGGGAAGAATAAAAAAGATATTTTAATAAAGAGACTAAAAGTGATATACCTTGAAATGTGTATTTAAGACATATTTTTAAGGAAAAATCCTAAAGGTCTTGTCAATAGTATCTTTTACCAAAATGTGGGTTATTCCTTTCAAGGTATTTTTTGTCCTACCATTATTATAGTGTAAGGGCAATTTATTATGAAGTACTTGATCACATTTAATGACCAATTTTTTTTAAATCATGTGTATATAGTAATTAGTGTTATATATCATGACGAAACTCTATGAAATGTAGATCGCATTTGTAACTTAAGTCCTATTTATCTTACACAGGTATTATTTATAAATATTGTGCCAAAGTAGGTATATATAGTTAGTGTATATATCATATGCCTTTACCTTTTTTAAATAAAAGGCTAAGGATGTAATTTGGTGAAAAGAATAAGTCTACCATATGCCCACTTTTTTTTACCATCGACCAACTCGTGGGAATGGGTAATTTGGTATAATTAGATTTTGAGTTGGGAAGCTTTGATCCATTCTTGGGGTATTGACCGATCTAGATTAGATATGTTGATAATCGACTAAAAATGAATGAACACATCAGTTATCGCTTGAACATAACTGAGCATAAATCGTTGCATCGATTCAGTTAGGGTTGGTGTTATGAAGTGACGTGAAAGGTCACATCCGTTGCATTTATGGTGTGTCCATTACTTGTTGACACGTAATCAATTGAATGGTTGGGTTTGATTTATGAATTGGGTTACAATTTTGAGAGGAGTATAAATACTCTATGGGTCGGGTTTGGGTCTGGGTATAAAAAAACTGGTTTTGGATCCGGGATAAATGGGTTGGTCACATGTTCGAGTCCGAATAAACCCGACCCATTTGACAGTCCTAGCTATGGCCCA